>ML411688.1:35282-63301 GCA_005239525.1 Nicotiana knightiana | reverse complement strand
CCACCACAACCTCACCCCCCCCCAATATAATAAAACCCTAATTTTTTTCTCTTCAAACAATATGACAAAATGTAAAACAACTTAACGAAGAAATATTTACAAGGCTTGAGAATATTTCTGAATGGATTTTTACAAAATCCTTAACGTCTTTATATAAGGCAATGCCCAATCCATGGGGTCGAAATTTTTGAGGTATAGTGCCTTAAATAAGGGCGTTATACCCATTTGAATTATCGTTATGTCATTTAAGCGCAGAAGAGTTATTGGTAGGCCCACAAAATATGTATAACGCCGTTTATTAAGGCGCTATACTGAAATGTCTTTTCAAATTCAGGTATAAAAGGCGCTATACCTTAATTTGAAAAAACATTTCAGTATAGCGCCTTAATAAACGACGTTATATGTATAACGCCCTTTTAAAGGGCGCTATATGTATTTTGGTCACTAATTTTTTTTTCCACGCATTTCGGTCGTTTGAGTCCAAAAGAACCATATTTTGGTTTTGGACTCGAAATTACAGACCTTTTGAAACGTCACTTCTCCCTTCTTCTTGATCGTTATCATTTGCAATCACCTGTCAGATACACCACAGATACGAATAATGTTTTAACTTCAATACTATACAAGAGGGGGTGATTTGCATGCTGTCCAATTTTTCGCTTGAACTAATTATGGAAGGACATGATTCTTCTAAGTGTTCCTTAACCTACTATTGTTGAAATAGCAAATGCGGAAAGTAAAGAACACAAGTATTTTTACGTGAAAAACACCCGGCTCAAACGGTAAAAAACCACGACCTACTTCTCAGTAGGATTTTCCCAAATACTCCACTTAATCACTAAGCCAAAACTGCATTTACAAAACACTTTTGTAAACCTAAGCATTAACTCTAATCACATTGTGGCAACCAACCTCTAACTGTTGCGACAACTTCAAGTTAACTTTATCTTGAATACTCAGAGTACCTATTACAATTGCTTCTAAATAAAGCTGAAAGTTACAATTTGAAAACCCCCTACTACAATTGAACTAGAATAAAAGACAGACACTTAGAACTGGTTCTTCTATCTGGTTCATGTAGCTTCAGGTTCGCACACTTGAATCACACAAGCATTGCTTCCAAAATGCCTTGCTATTTTGCTCTCAACTCACGTTTAACTTATGCTTTTGTGCATACCTGTAAAATGAGAACATCCTGCAATATATAGAGTTAGTAGATGAAGAAATAACTAGAGTTCTAATGTTACTCTTCCTTGGTAGAAGAGTTCTAGTTGATCTCAACTTTTAACTCCTCCCTTATCTTGGATAGTTTTCTCTTTGAATAAGGAGTCCTTATCCCTATCAATTATACAAAATTTACGATCAGGAGATATCAAATATACCAAGTTAAGCTTATCTCCTTCACGTGCATCCCATATGCTCGAATTTGCCTGTGTCTATGCACACAAAGGATAGACATGATTCATGCATGATCTTCCTTTGTCAATCTTCAAAACAAACCTTCACTTGGGACAACAACGAATGCATATCACAGCAACACATCGTTGCCTTGTCACAAAGGTTACAGTATCATTCTCAGACAGAAGAGACTGCAGGCATTTTATTTTCTGAAACTGAATATAAATATCTACATATCTACTCTTTCAGTGTGGTTGTCCCTTTATTATTCTTGTCTTACAACAGGGCTAAGGCTCTTCCGTACTGATTATTTTGCACCACTCGGACTCCAAGAGATATGAAAGAAGTCAATATACGGTAGATGTCGTTAAGGGCTCTCAGACATCATCTTTGTCACGATCCAAACTAGAGGGCCATGACTGGCACCCGGGTCATACCTGCTGAACATCAACGTACATTTTATCTACCTTTCTTATTATTTATAAGGGTCGACGAGATCAAGATAAATGGTAGACATGAATCGTGAATAACCAACAATGACAGATAATGGCATGAACGTACATAACATGAACCGACAATTTTTTTGTCTTCTTCTACACCCACCACCAAACCTCCATTACCACCAATAACACCACCATTACAAACCCAATCACCACCAATTTATTAGTCACCACCAAATCTACACTACCGATTTCACTGCCAAATTCATCATCAATACAATCAACCATCACCAAATTCATTAAATTGTATATTAAATTTACGAATTTCTGCTGCAAGTAAACAATATGCTCAAAATCTATTTCAAAAGAACCCATTTTCAAGATTTGGATAGAAAGAACCCAAATTCAAAATTTCCCAGTTAGTAAACTCTTAATTTCACCAGGAAAAATATAATGTGAAACATTGGATTTTGTGCTCTTCAATTACAGCCTTGCACAATCAGTGTAGTGTCTGCAGTTGTTCTTAAGAGTTTTTTCTGCAAAGAGAAATACCCGTTTGACAGAATCCACTACCTATTGAAATATTTTAACTAAAACTGCATCTGGTGACAAAAAAAAAGGTAATTGAAGAAGAAAGGACTGTGCAGTGAAGACAAAGATTAAAGGGGAGCGGGCAAGATAATCTATATTATATGTGTGAAAATAGAGAAGAAGAGATTGGGCGTTAAGAAAGAGAAGAAGGATTTGGGGACGTGAAAGATGAAGATGGGGGGAGGGGGGGAGGGGGGGACAGGGGGAGATTCAAGAAAATCTGTCTTTTTGTGTAAAAAAGAAGAAAAATCAAAGTTTGTGATATAATTTTAGTAATACGCGCCTATTTTTTATTTGTTTTTTAATTTTTTTTTGCCACGTCAGCTTTTAGGGTGTTATTAAATTTATTTCGGACAAGTATAGGATGGAAAAAGAACACCCGTAAAGGTTGAATGGGAAACTGACTTTTGAGGACAAGTTCAGGGAGCATCTTATATATTATCCCATACTAAAAATTTGAGAGAGTATTTTACAGAACTTAAACCACTTAAAACAACCTCCCACACGAGCTGGAACCACACAAAAATCAGCAACAACAAGAAGAACAAGAAACTTACTTGCGCCACGGGATTCCTGACACTTGATTTGTGTTGTTTGCCTTTTGTTTGGGTCTTGGATCATGAGAGAACCGGGGTTTCATCAAGCTTTCACTTTTTCGATCGACCTCACCGACAGATGATCGAAGGCCTTAACTAGTAAAATATAAAGAAAGATCTTTAAGTCAATTAAATAAACTAGTCAATTTCTGGTCACTAAAAGTGAACTTCCTTCCTTCGACAGTCTGAGAGGACGTTTTTAGGTGTCTAGGGTCTAAAGAGAGTGAAAAATAATGAGTTAAACGGGCTTAAGGCGTCTCATATATATCAATATATCTCAACCGCCTATGTGGGTCCCATAGAGAGCTGCTTGTGCAGTCTCGCGAAAATGCGAATATCTCTCTACTCCGATGTCATATCGACGAACGGTTTAATGCGTTGGAAACTAGACTCATAGATCTTCAATTTGGTAGGTATATCACCCCATAATTCCAAGTAAATTGGGAGAAAAGTTTAGTAACATTTGAAAGTTTAAGTAAAATTATGAACGTAAGTTGCGACAACTTTTGTCGACTTTTGTTTCATAACTCGTTTGACTTCAAGACTTACGATACAAATATTATATGATTCAAATATCTTAAAACACGACCTCCTGAGAATATTAAGCACCTCTAGTTTCACCCGAAAATACGGGTTACAACATACTTGATTCGTTTAACTTCTAATACTTGTTAATCACTCTTATACACCCTTGTATCATTTAAAACCAATAGGATTAACTTCTTATCATCTCAAAGATAATCTCTTCTCGGATGTACGTCGACTAACTTACAGCGTGATCTAATGTATGCGAATATGGGTTGTAACAATCTTAGTATTAAATATCAACTCTATTTGCCAGTCTTCCACGTTGAACCTTTCTTGTGATAAGGGTTGCCTTTTATTACTCGTAATAGAAATTTGGGAAATTCCAGATCTGAAAGCAGCAGTACCGCAACCAGGTACCAGTAGAATTTACCAGGAAGTCCATCAAGCACTAAAGATTTTGCTTGAAGTTTGCTGGAATCTTCTGTTTAACTTCCAAATTTTAGGAAATAAAATAGTGCTCAAAAGCTATGTTGCTCGGACTCTGCAAAAATATTGCCGGGTGCATGTCGGATCCTCCAAAAGTAGTGCATTTTGGAGGATCTGACACGGGTGCGGCAACATTTTTGGAGAGTCCGCACAACATAGCTCAAAAGTGATATTCCACTTGTTGCTATATGGCCAATAATATCACTCTATTAATCAGGTTTTTTCTTGAACCAAGTATGCGACTTCTCGTTGTTAGTTCTTCCTTGAAGGCTGCAACTGTTGGCAATCTGAAAATAAGACAACCTACCGTTTAAATTTACTTACAGATAACCATACCTAGGAAAACGGGAACATATAACTTTGAAACCTTCTCATGTTATTATGCAGAAGTGCAATATCAGGTAGTGTAGATTCTTTTTAAGGGGATTAGAAGGATAAAGTGCTACGAGGACATTAAGGATTCTGAGATACTGAATAGATAAAGAGAAACAATAAGTATATAAAATGTACATTTACTCCACAAATATTTACTGGTTGTAAAGACTCTTTTAAATATCAGCTCTAGTATTATTAGATACCGATAGAGCCAGATCTTTGAACTTAGTAATTCCTTTTTCAGAGATCACATTTTCTGTAGAATTGGCCAAAGATCTCAGATTCGAGGAGGGCAATATTTTGTCTTACGTCAAGTAAATACATGGATGTTAATGTTATGATATCACTAGCAGCTCAAGGTATTAATCCACTTCCAAAAGACAGCGGGAAAAAATAAAAAGCTCAGCAGAATAAAATTGAAGTATCTGAAAATATTTTGTGGGTAAGCAGGAAATACCTGAAAAATTTGTTGTTGATTATGATGATCATTCCACAATTCAATACCTCTCGAGGTGCCAATGTGGCGTTGAATAAATTAAAGACAACAATTCAACCGCAGTCGTGACTTCCGACCTTTGCTGCTGAAATATTGCATTTTTGTAGAACTTTGTTTCAGATTAATATTATGTTTTACAAAATCAACATGAGGTAACGACTTGGAAGAGTTATCAATCATTCAGATCACCAGTAATCTCCACATGAACAGGCTCCATCCTTAAAATGGTGGAAGCGGTGCATATCACGTACAATAATTTCTCGTTTCATGACAAGCGAGATGTACTTTGTTGCACTATGGCAGTCCCCACAAACCCGAAGATTTTTCCTGATGTGAATAGTTGTACCAGCACTTGTATTTAAAAGCCCAAATGAAATAGCAAGCTTCTCACTGTGGCTCTTTAACAATTGCTCCTGAACATCATCTTCCACATCGTGAATTGAATCGATATCAGGCATATACCCAGCAGCTTTAATCCTATTAAGCAATTTCTCAAGGTAAGCATAGATCTTCTCAGACTGAGGATGGCTAGTGCTTCCCGAGTAGAATGTGTGGACCTCGTTTCTTAAATCAACTAGACTGCATCCAGGTGTCTTTTGAATACCTTTTCTCTCCATCATAGTTCTGACTTTAGCAACTTTATGCCACATTGAAGCCCTGGCATACATATTAGCAAGAAGCACATGATATCCACCATCATCAGGATCTAGCTCAAATAGCTTGTCTGCTGCCTTCTCCCCCAGCTCTACATTTTTGTGAATCTTGCAAGCTCCCAACATTGCACCATAGACGTTGAGTCCTGGTCTGACAGGCATATTATCGATGAAGTCCCAAGCTTCACCAAGCTGACCAGCTCGACCAAGTAGGTCAACCATTGCCCCATAATGGTCCATTGAAGGCTCCAAGCTGTATTCTTCCCTCATGATCTTGAAATAATTGCGCCCCTTATCTACAAAGCCAGAGTGGCTGCAAGCTGAGATAACACATAGAAATGTTATGTCATTAGGCTTTACATGCCCCTTTCGCATTTCGTCAAATAATTCAACAGCTTCCCTTCCAAAGCCATGCGTGCCATATCCATCTATCATGGCATTCCATGTTGTAACATGTCTATCATCCATTATGTCAAATAGCTTTCTTGCTGTGTGAACTGCTCCACATTTCGCATACATGTCAACAAGTGCAGTGGCTGCAAAAACATTCCTGTTCAAACAAGTCCTTATAGCAAATCCATGGATCCACTTAGCTTGACGCAATACGGATAATTCAGCAAGAGCTGTAACAACACTCACCATTGTAAATGAGTCGGGTTTGATGTTCAGCAGATGCATTTTACAAAAAAGAGTTAATGCATCCATTACACACCCGTTTTGTGCATAGCCCAATATCATAGCATTCCATGAGACAAGTGTTTTTCCTGTCAAGTTTTTAAACAATCCAGCTGCAATATCCACTCTTTGGCACTTGCAGAACATTGAAATCAATGAGTTAACAACTGCAACATTAGAACCAAGACCTAGTTGGTTGACTAATTTGTGAACAAATTGTCCAAGCTCGAGATTCCTTGATTCGGCACATGCATGTAAAGTGCTCATAATAGTCACATTCGTCGGTTTGAATCCTTCATCCAACATTCTCCGGAAGATAATAAGAGCTTCATCATAATATCCATTCCGTGCATATCCGTCTACCATAGCATTCAGCGATACAACCGTCTTAGAATCAATCTTATCAAAAACCAACCTAGCAGTACCCACCGACCCACATTTAGCATACATATCAACCAAAGCAGTCGAGACATTCACAAGCGACTCAAACCCATTTCTATAAACATATCCATGGATCGACTTCCCCATTCGCAAGGACCCAATAGCAGCACAAGCAGGCAAAATGGACACAACCGTAACCGAATCCGGCCTATGACACCCTTCCTCATGCATCCTGAAAACCAACTCCAACGCTCTCTTCGACATCCCATTTTGTGCATACCCAGCGATAACCGTATTCCAACAAACCAAATCCCTATCAGGCATTCTATCAAACATCTTACATGCATCACCAACCATCCCACATTTCGCATAAAGGTTCACTACACTAGTCATTGCAAACAAATTATCCGAAAACCCATGAAGAATCAACTGCGCGTGCACCTGTTTGCCCTTTAAAACATCAGAAGTATCTGCACAAGCTTTTAACAAATACCCAAAATTGTAAATTACCGGAGTTACATTATCATATCTCAAACGAGAGTAAAAAGATAAAGATGACTCCACAGTAGATTGACGAGTATGAGCTTTAAGCATGGTATGATACATGGGGTCAACTTTGAGTTTAGCAAAGTCAAAGACTTTGGTGGCATCATTAAGGCTACCATATTTAGTGAATAAGCTGATTAATTTGGTTTCGAAAAGGTGTTCGTTATAAAGACCATTTTTAATGATGTGAGGGAGAATTTGATGAAGCTCTTTCATGGAAGTGCAGAGCTCGAGAAGGATTGCTGTTGGGTGCTTATATATATGTGATGGGATGTGGATCCTTTGAGCTAGAGAGGGCGGCTGGCCGGGAATCGCCGCCGGTAGCGGTGGTGGTGGTAGAGTGGTGGAGCTGGCTAACAGCGGGAAACTCATGAAGCTTAGCGAGTTTCTCTGGGAATCTACAGATAGAGCTAAGTACAACTTCCAAAGCGCAGCTTACTATCGAGTTGCAAATGTCCATTAATAATCATTGGAACAATTTATATTTTGAGAATATAAGGACTTTCACTTTAAAATATTTCTTTCGGGACATACTTAACAAAAAATCACCAATCAATATTTGAGAGATCTGATCATCGGATAAACTCTATATTTATTTATTTATTTACTTTTTTTATATGAACAGATATTCTATTTACTCTTGAAAGGAAAAAAATAAGAATTAATTAAGATGTCAACAAAGATAGTTACATCTTGTAATGGTATTTCGTTCTCTTAATCGACTTCGTTTTCAAAATCAAACCACATATTCTTTTCGAAACCAAAAACAACTCAAATTAAGGTTTTGACACGATTAACATTAATGTTCTCCAAAAAAAAAAAATCACAATATAATTCCAACATAATACTTCCTTTCAAATTCATCTAAGAACTTGTCCAAACTACTTTTAGATTTTTATTGGGTTTCTAAATAAAATGTTCTAAAATTTTGTTTCCAGAGAGTAATTTTCAAAAACAGTCGGACTAATTCTCCAAACCTAAACTAGAACCAAATCCAAAGGCGTCAAGATCATTTATAATGGCATTTTGAGGGATGTAATGTCCTATCTCACAAGTGAGGGGATATCTAGATACGCTTGTTATTTATTAGATACAATTAGGCGTGGCAGCCGGGCGGGGCGGGGCGGGGCGAGGCGAAAACGGATAGTGTAAAAATAGATAAACTATTTACTCGAGCCATATTTAATACGGATAGAAAATAGATTAAGCGACAGATAATATGGACGCTTCTTAAATATGATCACTTTTGGCGGAATTTTTAGTCTCTCAAACTTGAGAAACTCCCAATTTGAGTCTTTGCAAAGATAAAAGTTAAACTCATTGATTAATATGGATCTTATCCATATTTGACGTATTTTTTAAAGAGAAATTTTCATAAAGTACTATTGTTTAGTGGTTATTAGCTATCTATAGATACCATTTGCTATATTACGGCTTGTAGATACGTTTTCTGTTGTTATAAGATGTATTTGATGTATTTAAGCTACTGTATTCATGAATACAGTAGCAAGCTAATCAGTTGTTGTATTTGACTGTATTCACGAGTTGTATTCGTGAAATATATTGCGTAAAAAAAGGACCTTTCAACTGTTTTAAAACGGAAAAGAAATCAATTTACCAAATAGTCTCCTAATATAACTCAAGTACCACAATTATATCACCAATAATCTGTAGTTCTCCCTTCATGAAAGATTTTCAATCCGAAAAATAGCAAAAAACAGAGCAATCTGTGAATTTTCAATTCTCCATTTTTCTATTGTTCCAGTTCGTACCCAATTTTGTTTTCAACCACGAAAAATTGAGATTGATACAATTGTATACAGAAATACGATATAATTCGATTTTGCATATGGCAATTTTAACAGTGTTATTGGCAGCAAGGATGTTTTATTTTCAATCAAGTTGAATTATCAATAAAGTTTATTCAGCATATGCTGATAACAATCATTAACAAAAATATGGCAATTGAAGAAATTCGACAAGATTCTGGCAATTATAATTCGATTTTGCATATGGCAAAATTTTGCTTGCGTCATTCTTAATTATTTATTATTTTTTTGTATATTGTATTCATGGTAGGAGTTGTAAATGGTATGTAGATGTATTTAGGTGTATTTGGAAATTTTTACTTGACCTTCACTGTTGTGCTTTTGTATTTTTTATGTATTTCAAATACATGTATTCATTTGTATTTTACTGGTAAAAACTTATTACAACGGCTCTCACTGCTTTTTTTAAATGTATCAGTTGTATTTAAATGTATGCATATAACTATAGGCGTATTCAGACATATTTAAATGTATACCATTGTATATATTTGTGTTGTATAATAATTTATATATATAGATGTAATAATATATTCAAATGTATATGAGCGTATTTTATGTAAGCATTTATACTGATCATATGTATAATGATAAATTATTTGCAGCTATGGCAGAAGATTATTGTTCTGACTATTACAAACCAAATTATGTTGTAATGACATACGATGTGCCTGTGTATCCGCTGTCGGGCCGAAATGAATGGAATATACCAACATGTATTCCAGAGGAAGTTGTATTACCACTCAAATGGAAAAGGCCTCCTGGAAGGCCAAAGAAGAAGCGTGATAAGACGTTCAGTGGATTGTTGCAGCAGAAAAATCAACATTCATGTTAGCATAGTGGGCAAGGAGGACATAAAAAGCGAATGTGTAGAAATGCTCCACGTAGGACTTAGTTCACATTCTGACTTGTATTAGTGATACAACGATGTGTCATAGATTTCGGTGACATTTTGAAATAATACATTTTGGATTTTTTTCGTGAATAGATTCTGGATATAGTTAGTTAGTGTATTAGATTATTGTGTGAATACATAATTCAGGGTACATTCATATTCTATATTTGAATACGTCTGACTACATACGAAAAAAAACTATTATAAACATATGAATATGAGTGTATTTTAAAAAGACTTCATATGCCATTCAGCAATACATAAGTAATTCATTTTTTTGAATACATATAAATAAATCCAGATACAAAAAGTGTTTGGATTTGAGATTGTATAATCTTTCTGAATATATAAACCAAACAAATGCATCTGTATACATATGAATACAGTCTGTTAAATTCTGTTGAAAACTACCTGTTGAATACATTCGAATACATCATGTTTAATACATACTTATACAATTTGTTATACACTATGTCTGACTTGAATATACAAATCAAATCAAATACATCTTAATACAGCTACATACACATTTGATGCCATATGAATATACCTGTTTAATAGATGTAAATACAACCGGTTGAATACATACTTATACAATCTACTGAATACATACTTACAGCCCCTGTATTATTCAGTTTCTGACTTGGATGTACAATCCTAATACATCTGAATACAGCTACATACACATTTGATGCCATATGAATCTAGATACAAAAAGTGTTTGGATTTGAGATTGTATAATCTTTCTAAATATACAAACCAAATGCATCTGCATACATATAAATACAATCTGTTGAATTCTGTTAAAAACTACATGTTGAATACATTCAGACACATCATGTTTAATACATACTTATACAATCTGTTATACACTGTGTCTGACTTGAATATACAAGTCAAACCAAATACATCTGAATACAGCTACATACACATTTGATTCCATGTGAATATACTTGTTTAATAGATGTAAATATAACATGTTGAATACATACTTATACAATATGCTGAATACATACTTATAGCCCCTGTATTATTCAGTTTCTGACTTGGATATACAATCCAAATACATCTGAATACAGCTACATACACATTTGATTCCATGTGAATATACTTGTTTAATAGATGTAAATATAGCATGTTGAATACATACTTATACAATATGCTGAATACATACTTATAGCCCCTGTATTATTCAGTTTCTGACTTGGATATACAATCCAAATACATCTGAATACAGCTACATACACATTTGATGACATATGAATCTAGATAAAAAAAAAAGTGTTTAGATTTGAGATTGTATAATCTTTCTGAATATACAAACCAAACAAATGCATATGCATTCATATGAATACAGTCTGTTGAATTCTGTTGAAAACTACATGTTGAATATATTCGGATACTTCATGTTTAATACATACTTATACAATCTGTTATACACTGTGTCTGACTTGAATATACAAGTCAAACCAAATACATCTACAGCTACATACACATTTGATGCCATATGAATATACATGTTTAATAGATGTAAATACAACAGGTTGAATACATACTTATATAATCTGTTGAATACATACTTATAGCCCATGTATTATTCAGTTTCTGACTTGGATATACAATCCAACGGCTGAATCTGATTACATACTAATATACCTTGTTGAATACATACGAAAATACAAATGTGAAATACACTGTGTCTGACTTGAATATACAAATCCAACCAAATAAATACAGTTACATACACATTTGTATAAGTAGAATATAACCTATTTAAAAAATATAAATACAACAGGTTGAATACATACTGATAAAACCTGTAATATTCAGTTTCTGACTTGGATATACAATCCAAACGACTGAATCTGAATACATATTAATACACCCTATTGAATACATATGAATATAACCTGTTGGATACATATGAATGCAACATGTAGATTAAGTGAGAATACTGATGCACAAAACAATGAAACATCGATTGAATACTTGAAATGATCATATATAAACACTGTGAATACAGTGATTAAAATGAAAATATGGTTTTTTCTTAACTGAACACCATCTTCACCAAAACAATATTCAAAAAACAGTACTCACATCTTCCAAAATTATATTCACCTAAAACTACTCTAACACTATCTTCAACGACGAATCTGACTCCGTGATTTGCCTAACAATCTTTGAGGGTTCTTCGTTCTCGATTATGGCATCAGCGTCTATCTTTCGCATAGCATAGTCCCAGAGGAGAGTACCATATCTTTGACGGAGTAAATTGGCATCAAATGTTATTTGTGGAACCACACCAAGAATGCTTAGAAACTCTGTGTATGCCGCAACATGCAAGTCACAATCCCTGAAAAAGTAGATTGAAACAATTAAAAACAATTCATATTATTAGATTTATAAATGATACGAGAAAGAGAATTGAATACATACATGCTCCCAGATATAGTGATAGAAATAGATGTATATATATAATACATCCACATACAACAATAAAAGTCAATGCAATTAGTACAAAACAATGAAGGGAACTTTGAAAATCCTTATTAATACAACTATATACAATATGAAAAGATCAGTGTAGTAAGTACAAAATACAGTGAATGTAATTTTTGAATACATCTGAATGCATTATGCAACATATAAATCAGTGAAGCCAAAATTTGTATACATATAAATACATTTACATACACACATGCAAAATTCTATGCAATAAGTACAAAATCATTGATGGAATTTTTGAATACTTCTGAATACATCTAAATACGATATGCAAAGGTCAATTTGTTAAGTATAAATATAGTGAATTGAACTTCGTCGTATTATGCGTACATCAACATACATATAATCAAACCAACAAATAAGACGAGGAAGCTATGTATCAACTATTGCGCACATATATATATACAATAACATACAACATTAAAGCCCCATTGGAGAAGGTAATAATCGGTGTATGAGGACTCAAATATAGAGGAATACATCAAAAATTACCTTTTCGTCCCGTGTATCCGAACTTTTACTTGCATCGACCTCCTTTCCCTTGACACATGAAGCTTTAGCAATATGTTTTTTTCTCTTTTTCGCAACGGGAAATGTTGTTTCTTTCAATAATTTCTCAACTTGGGCTTGTTTCAAAGTGTCATTGCGTAATTTTGTTCTCTTCTCCGCTGTCGTTTTTTGCTGCTGAACCTACAAATTCCAGTTCCGCTTGAGTGATTTGCAAAGAGAAAGAGCGCCCATCGAAATTGAGTACTTTGGTGGGTATACCTATGGTAACCTTCTTGTGGGATGTTGAACCAGACGTTGGGGAGAAAAACTCAAGTTTTCTGTTGAATACAATAATAATGGTGAGTAGAGATATTCAGAATAAACAAAAACAACGAAATTCTAACAAGATAAATACTTACCACAACTATTTATAGCAAAAAATAGCTACAATTGAGAGATACAATGCAGATGGCGTGTATGAAATTAGGGTGGAGACTGAGAATGGGGAAGAACTAGGCGATGTGGGTGAGAAGAAGTTTGAGTTTGAGCATCGTGTTTTCATGGAATGGGGGAAGAGAATGGCATGTATCAAAGTAGAGAGAGAAAGAACGTGGAGTGAGATGTTTATGTGAAATACGGTAATTATGTGAGAGAAAAATCTGAAAAGGAAGAGAGAGAAATAAAAAATAGCGTATTTAGTGGCTTAGGGGTAGGAGGTAACCAAAATTAGATATTTTGCTATAAATATTAAAATGAATCTACAGAATATAATTTTTTTAAATGGTATTTATTTAAAATTAAATAAGGTGTTAACCTTTATTATAGGAGGTAAAAATTCCTTTTTTAAAAGTTCATTATCCAACCCATTATTTAATGGATAATCAGTTTTTTTATCCGTTTTGCCACCACTAAATACAATATACCATGTTAAACTTGCAATCTAGTTTTATCCATTCTTTGAACATAAAACTCCTCCTGTACTCTGGACGTGATTAGAGAAAGGTAAAGAGAACATAGACCACGAGCATAGATGCAGGGTAATTTGAACCACAACATGAACAAACGAGATATGTAGTAAGCCGGATCAAACATTAAATATCTTTTTCCCCAAGAATTTAATTCAAGAGACAAGTAGAATCTCTTATTCTATGATTCAATGGAATATATACACACGAAAGCTTGTGCTATTCTAAAAAGAAAATGGACTTCTACTAGGTGATCAATAAGCAACTGACTCCCTCATTCTTTTTGGAAGCAATTGCTTATACTACATATTTTACATTGCTTGCAAGTTTCCTATTTGCATTACATCGTTGAAATTGGAAGCAAATCTTTCTGAAGCATTTGCCACTTTGATGCTGGAAAATGCCTTGCTTCCTAAAAACCAGCAGGCATTCTGTGCCTTAACATTACATAGCGATAACCTATATGGGATTCTTCCCCCTTTTGATCATAGGCAAGTTAAATGAAATTCTTCCTTTCTGGAAAAAGAATTTCCTAATTCAGATCCTTGCTTGTAGGCTTAACTTTTCAAGGGAGAGAACAATGTGAAGGATGCTCTACTCTAGAATTAACTACTAAGCGTATTTTCATTCTGTCTTGCGTTCTGAACCTTGCAGAGTTTATGGTTCAGGAGACTTTGTAGACACAATAGCAGGCGGACTTAGTTCCAACGGAGTCTTGCCAAGTTCAGAATAACTTCCTATGCATATGGTATCACCTCTACCATGCCAAATGCCATCTTGGACATTGTTCATCTCTAATGTTCTAGCTTCCTGCTCAATAAAACAACAAAAATTACAATCAAATTACAGAACAAAATATGACATTAAGCTTCACAAACTACAAATCGTAATTGACTTAGATTGTGTTTTTTGGATCAATCTATGCGCTTTTATTCAGCTTTTCTTGGGGACTGAGGGGTGAGACAAAGAAGGTGAGAAGCAACAGGCAACTTCATGCAACCATATAAGTAAACTCTACTTTGCTGTTCTTTAATGCAGATTGAATAAGAGAACAAACCTGAGATAAGGTGCAACATGGACAGGTCAAATGGAAGATGCAATCATCCAAAGAACTATCACCCTGAAGAAGTGTAAAAAGAGAAGAGTTAGCTATCACAATAGTCAAAGACAAATGATAACAGATCAAGTAAAATACTGTGGCTCATCCACATATGGAACCACTCATTAGCATTTCAGCAGCTCAAAATACAACAGAGAAGATATGAGAATGCACAATATCCGATAAAGAGGGTAGGTTTAAGAAGAAAAACTGAAGAAGATCGATGATTCTTTGCACAAACCAGGTTGCAGAAAACAATTAATAATACCAGGCATGATAGATTGATTAAAATTTTCTTCTGAGGACCAAGTAAGGGGCGTATGCACCTTGTGCCCGGTCACGGGACACCGCTTCATCGAAATTTTTTAGAAAAATGAAAATATTAAGGATAAATATAAAAAATGACACCGCTTATCGCATTAGTCCACTTTTTAAAACTATGACACCGCTTATGAAATATCCTGCGTACGCCACTGGACCAAGTATCTTGTAATCAAGAGCATATCCTACGTACAAACTATGAGACAATTTGATCATGCAGCCATTTGCTCTATTCTTTCCATGCTTTGAAATTTCAAATTACCTAGTAATATTCACTGGTGAAAACACAAGCTTGAAGTCAGAAATCATCAGAAGACCCTCTATCTCAGACAACGAGATAAAGGAGAAAAGTAAAGTACTTCGAGAAATCTACTATTTGACATTCACATGACTCAAATTCAAATTCAAATACGTGCTGGCTGCTTCCCTGGGGTTAATATGCCGACCCAGAAAAAAACTTAAACTGAAAGAGGAAATTAAAGGTGACTGGACTAGTGGCATTACAGACACCAGTTCTTTGCTGCAGCTTTCTGCTGACCTCCTCTAAAGCAAGACAGTTTAAAACAGGTCAAGAGTCATCCATCTTACCCCCATAAAGTAAGTGGCAGGATGCAAAATAATGGTGCTCGGGAGAATTGACAGTGCATACGTTCAAAGTGGATCAAGAAAAGCATTGGTGCTTGCACAGGTTCATGAAATACAGGGTGTGTGCATTCCTCAATTTAGTTTTTGTTTATAGGCTTATTAAATCAAGGGAAACACTTCAACATCCAGATAAAGGGGAGGTATTACAGAGCTCACTCCCAATTCTACATTGGGAAAATTGCGACCCGATTCATTCTTTGAGGATCAAACTTTAGGTATCTAGAACACTGATTATTCCCTTCTCAATTTTCCCAAACCCCTAATCCTTCAACTACTCCCCACTTCTTGTATTCTCAAAGCTACTACTACTTCCTCTTAATCCTATATTTTATAGTACTCTTCTGCAAACCACCTCATCGATATTTCAACCACTTTTCCCCACATAGCTTGAGCAACTCTAGAAAGGATATATGATCAAGCATACAGAAACGGAAAAGTAGCAATAAAAGCAAAAATAAGGAATTAGAACACTCACTCTGATATTGAACTTGTTTCTCATTTTTGTGCGGTGATAACCCAAATATAATCCAACTGAGATTATAAAACTACCGCCTATGTAGAGAAAGCAGTGCTTCTTTGTGACAATGAATGCTAGCATGCTTAGGAGAGCAACAAGACTGAGAATCAAATAAATAGAACCCTGCAAGACCAGTTTATAAATCTGTTTCAGTACACGAGTATTTAGTGTATGCTGACAAACCAATGTTAAAGTACTAAGCAGTAAATTTTCTTCCGTTCTTATCGAGAGTAACAGATTATACCCAGACATCGTGTTATGGAAGTCACCAATCCAGAGTCCACTACATTATTTTCTATTGTTAGATATACAATAATTAATCACCAAAACCCTTCTAGTTCTAACCAATCTATGTTGACGACATAGATTAACAATTAAAGATAGATTACCATTTACCAACTACAATACATAATTAAAAGAGGCCATAGTTAATCGATATAATAGAAACAGATTTAAAGAAGACTTTGACCACGCAGGATCACAAAGAAGTTGAGGGGGTGGGGTAGGTTTAACAACATTGACTAACATGGATTTAAATGTGATAAAAATATTGACCTGAACAAAGCAAGAACCAAAACCAGCACGTTTCATATTCTTCCCAAATCTGTACCATGGGCAGCTGCAATACATGAAGAAAAAAAATTAAAATCACAACTAATTTGACGATGAATTAAGAACAAGAGAAAAATGTCCAATTGAGAAATTAAAATAGACCATCTCATGGCTAAAAATAGAAAATTCAACTAAGTCAAATTTGGCAACGCAACTTAATTTCATGAACAGAAAGAGGGATTGATGGTTCCCTATCAGCTGAAATCAATTAAACCTTCCCAAAAGGTGTCCCCTATCCAAACAGAGGCTAGCAATAACAAAAGAGGAAATGAAATTAGAATTAGAAACTATCTCAACCATCTTCTCCATATCTGTTCTATACAGAAAATCATTCCTTGAATTTCCAAAGAACCAAATTAGAAACTAAAATTTAATCAATCAATCAACCAAATCTCAATCTCAACCTAATTGTAAAAAAGTTACTAACTTCAACTAACAAAACACAAGAAACGAAAAGGAATAAAAATGGAGGAGCAGCAAAACGCAGGACCCAACAAAAGTGAGAAAATTTTAGTCAATACCGTAACCAGATGGTCCAAATGCAAAACCCACGTCCGAAAATGAAAAAAAAAACATGAAATCAACAAGAAAACCGGAAAAAGAAAATCAGGAAAAGAAAAAGACTAAAGCTTTACCAAAGGGATTGAATAGCGATGCGACGGTCCTCAAGAGAGTCACAGAAAAGCTCGCCTTCCCACATTCTCAAAACAGCTCCTCCTCCATAATCATAACCAACATTTTCTTCATCCCCATTATTCAAATTCAACTTCACCCACTGTCCCTTTTGTGCCTGTAGTGCCACCGTTGAACACAACATATCAAAATCCACCACCCTCACCCCTTCCAACAACCTCTCTCCCTCTTCATCCACTTCTCTCTTTTCCATCACATCCATTTTCTTCAAAAATTTCTCCTTGAACTGCACCTCTCCTTATAGCAGATTTATATAATCGACGGAATTAGTATTCTGGATTGAGGCGCAGTTTTGGTCCGAATATAACGGAATAGATATAGATGAGTTATGTAATACCAATAATAATTGTTGGGAATTGAGACAGAGTTATATATTTGGTAATGAGGATCGATGTGGAGCATAATCTGTTGAGTTAATTTATTGGGAGGAGGATATGGTGGCTGGATAATTGGTGGCGATTCTATTATTGGAAAAAAACAAAAAGGCATTTTGGTTGGCGCGAGAAATAATGAAGGTGATGGATGACGGGTACAGCTGGTGACACGTCTACACGTGAATATAGCTTTTGGAGGGATTTTACTTGGCTGAATTAACCGTCAAATATATCTGACTGACATTAAATCAATACGAAAAGCATTCATTAGTTAATGCATCATGTGGGGAAAAATTAATTAATGCAACATGTGATTTTTTGATTAACAGACGAATTATTTTAGTCTTATTCACACCATCATAAATTTTTTCTTTTTTTTTTTACAAAGTCAATAAGGAAAAAAGATTATGCACATATGTGTTTATATTAGACTAAACAATACTACATGATAAATGTTATTTATACACACTACACATTAACTATGATGAATTACTCGTATAAAGTTATATATAAACATAAGGTAAATATCGAGTGTGAATAAGTCTTTTTCGTCAATATTATAGTAATATCTAATTAGAAAATAATACGGATCAAACTCATAATAGCTAAAAGCAAAAGTGTGTGTATGTTAATAGTGTGCCTACATTCACTATTTTTTATTCAAACTCTATATATAAAATAAAAGTTAAAAATAAATGAGCTTGCATCGGCTAAGTTAAAAAACGTTGGTCCTTTTTATCTTAATTTTAATTATTTCATTATTATTTTTAGGTTGTTAGCATTTATAATTCATTAGCTAAACTAATTTAAATTCATCATGTAAGTCTATTAATAGCCTTCCAGTCTCGCCTAGTTTCTCATGTTGTTCTCTAGGAAACTAGCAGCTAATCGTTATCTAAATATTTTTACTAAGGATGTGTTTGGTATAACAAAAAATATTTTTTGTGATAAATGTTTTCCAAGAAAATATGAACAAGTAGTAATCTTATTTATTTTTCGATATTTAGATACAATAAACATGAATCCATAAATTTTTGAACCGACAACTTTCCGAACCCATAAAAATTTTATAAACTTCCGAACCGCTAAACTTTCGAAACCGCAAAATTTCGTACCCGTAAAGTTTATAATTTCAAACCGTAAACTTCCAAACACACAAACCTCCAAACTCATAACTTTGGAACTTGTAAAATTTCGAATCTATAAACCAGATGGAAAAAACAAAACTGAAAATATATTAAAAAAATATTTTTTTTGGGGGGGGAGGGTGCAGAAAAAACTGAAATTTGAAAAAAAAAAAAGTCTTTTTTGAGAGAGGGGTGGGGTAGGTAGGCATGGGGTGTGGTTAGGTGGGTGGGTGTGGAGTAGGTTGGTGAGGGTGGGGAAGATTGAGAAGGAGGTTTGGAAAATATTTTCCCTTTTCTTGATAACGTTAACATTTCCCTCCAATTGAAAAAAATAAGTTGATAAGGAAAATATTTTTCAAAACATTTAAACCAACCAAACATAAAAAAGTTATAAAATATTTTCCTTCGTGTCAAACACACCCCAGGAAGTTCTTGATGTTCCTGACTTTAAACCCCATAACCAAAGGTGAAAATTTCCAATTATCCCACCACCCTTTGATTGCATAATATTGTGATTCATTCATTGTGACTTTTGGACCACTTGAAGCAAAGTATTGTAAATTGAAAGGGGTTGACTTAATGATAGCCAGTGTGAACTGTGAGCCAGCCTATATTCTAACAGCTGTATGTATATGTTGTATTTGGTGGGTGTTGTGCTAATTATATTATTACTGTTATTGGGGTCTCAATCATTATTGATCATGAATTAATTGCTCTTTGATTCCTTGGGACAACGTTATAAAATATACTAACTGTTACTGGATCCTTTTTGAGATAAAGTTGGAATATAATTTTGTCTACTTATAAAAATGGGCTGATGAATATGACCAATAATAAAGAATTTGTATTAAATAATTGTGCTAATTGTGGCCAATGATACAATAACTTTTATCTATTTGATTTGTTTGGACGTGGCGGAAAGGTAATAGAAATTTAAGATTTTTGCTCATGGAAGTTTACATGATTCAAAGAAAATGTTACTCCACTAACCCTGTCTTCTTCCTAATGACAAATCTAGAGTAGAAGTCAGTGTAATTTAGAATAAATTTTATGGGTAGTCATTTAACTGTGTTCATTATCTAAAAGTTTTTTCTTTTTTTTTGCTACATAAGAATTATTTTACTATGCTCTAATTATCACAATAATCACTTTGACCAGATTTTACAAACCTTTCACCTAAAAAAGTCTATTATGCCCTTAACATTATAAATCCTCTCATTTATGTAATACCTTCAATATTATATGTTATATAATATATTTTTATCTAGATATTTACTTATAACTAAAATAGCTTAATATTATTTATTTAATATTTTTATAATATATTCTTACAGTTAATTTTTTTAATATTAATTTACAAGATATATAAGTAGCATTATGAAATTTGTCAGTAACATTAACGAGAACAAATCTCAAGTTCACGTTCTTAAATTATGTTTATTGAAATATGTTTAATGAAAATTAACATATCAAAGCTCATCCATACCCATTAATTTAATTAAAAAAAATATCCACATTTAGCAAATGACACATCAGATTAATAATTTTAAATAAATAATATTAACAGATAAAGCTTTAAAATTAATATTAAACACAAATATCTTTGATTTTTTTTTTAAATTTTTACTGAATTTAAACAAAACTATCATTTGTTAAACAAATATATTTTTTATCATTTTATATTTAAAATATGTTCATGTTTGAATATGATTAAACAAATTGAGGGCCATAAAAAGTTAAATGCATTGGATATATTATAAAAATAATAATTAAAGTAATTTAAAATTATTTTAATTATAGGTTAAAATATATTAATAGTATATAATATATAAGGTATTACATAAATAAGAGGATTTATAATGTCAAGGACATAATAAATTTTTTCAGTAAAAGTATTATAAAATCCGGCCAAGGTGGCTTATGTGATAAATAGAGCAAAATAAAATAATTTTTGTGTAACAAAAGAAAATGGCTTTTGCTTAATAAACATAAAATTAAATAATTTTTACTTAAAGGAAAGTAGAAAGTGACTTTTGCGTAACAAACACAAAGTTAAATGACACCAGATTTACTCTCGTATTTATTACGGCTAATTCAAACTTTATACAAAAAGAACAAAAACCATTGATTTTGATATTAAGCAAGAATCAAGATGATCCCAACCAGAGGGAAATTCCTAAGAGTACAACCTTAATAGAGAATTGAATTTCAAGTAAGTAATCCCTATTCTCCTAAAAACAAGGCTGTAAAGCTGAAACAGACCAGAAAGCAAACAAAACACAACAGTTTCGCTAAGTAAATGATCCTTTCACGTAATACAACTCGCCACAATTCCTATTGCCTCTTTTCAGGGTTCTGCTCACAAAAAAGCCTAAATCCAATTTAATAGTCATTTCTATTTTCGGTTTTGATACAAACGGAATTTCGTTCAAAGGCAGCATTACCCGTAAAGACGGAAGAAGGAAATAAGAGATTCTTGTTTGATGACTTTTCACTTTTTCAAAAATCGAACATGTTCTCTTATGCAAATCAAAACACTTTAATTACACAAACTGAAAGCAGTGTTTTATGGTTAATATGTCACAATTTAAAACTCATGTACACGTTCGTATTATTGAACCCACTATTATTTCATTACACCAATCTTGATTTCAGAAAAAGAACTTCTTATAGGGCACTTAAAGTCCATGAAACCTTATTTTAACTATGTTCAGTTAGTTAAATTAAAAGGTGTCATTTGGTTCAACTCATGAACCCACTAAGAGTGTAGTACGTTTTCTTTTAATATGATAATACAACTATATAATAATAAAAAAGATTGGGTGTGTACAAAGCATATAACAAAAAGGATTCCTCGGTCATAAATTCACAAACGAAAAAGGAAGCAGGAACGGTTTGAGTTTTTAAACTAGCAAGTTTTGTCTTTTTTTTAGCACCCTAATTCAAGTTGTGTAGATGGTTCAATCACCATTCAATAAAAATAGGAAATAATAAAGAACTTGTAGAAATGAAAGTGCGTTTACTCCTTTTTACCCTTTCAAAGATGGGGAAGGATTCTTGATCAAGTCCAAGTTGGTTTACCCATATATTTTTGTGTTTAAAAAACAAAGCAAAAGCAGTGGTGGGGAACCAAAGTGGCCTAGTGGACAATGATAAAAGAGTTGTCTATTTGGATAAGATTCAGATGAAACACCTCAATTGCTGCACATCCTTTTGTAAGTTGCAACAGTTTTGGCCATTATTTACAAAATGTCACATACACATGGACCAATTGACCATACTATTCCAGTGAAGTTGTGGCCGACTAGGAGAATGTGTTTTTCCTCAATCTTTCGCTTTCGGATCTTTCATAATGCCATTCTGTATACTTAAATAATTTAAGCGGCTCAAAATTGACGCTTTCATATTCAACCTACTTTCTTTCACTTGATTGGATCATTCCTGGAATATAAACTCTTGACCTAATATTTGATAGGTTTAAATATTAGAGTTTAATTCATGACTCGGAAATTTCTACTTTTGTTTATGTTTCTTGGACGGCGGGATTCAGTTTTTCATTGTCAAACTTTTGGTTTTGCTGTTCGGCTTTGGAGTTCTAAATCAGGCCCCCCAAAAAAACATGAAAAGAAATTTGAAATTATTCTTGGGGATTAAAAAAAAAAAATCTTGGAAACGAACAATGAAAAGCATCAGCTACCGCTGGAGGAGCGAGTTTCAATCAATTTTCAAATGAAATAGAACCCTTGTGAAATGGAAATGCGATAAGTTACAGAAGTTGCTTTTGCAGAGCTGTAGTTGAACAAACACAACGAAAGAAAATACTAAGTTTTCCTTGTAGAAGACAATAAACCAAATTATACTACAACATAACAAAGCTACTTTAATGCGCAAACTGGCACACGGCAGGTTATGTCTTCATGGCAGGTCTCACCAGGCCCAACCCACTTCCACTCCCCAAGTGTTTGAAGTCTTTTGCTTCAAGATTATCTCCATGGCCAGCAAACCCGGTTCCTCCCTTTTCCACATTCACCAGATTTCTATCTTTACATGGTTTGTCACAGACCACGCAAACCTTGTCTACAGCCACAAATTTCTCTGCACATTTCTTGCAGAAGACATGTCCACAAGTATTAAGTGCTACAAGTGACAAAGTATTGGTTAGCGTGACCTTGCAACTGGGACATATGAAACTCTTGTCAAGAGACTTGCTTTTCTTCTGTGCACTGGTATCTTCAGTAAAGTGAATGGCAAAAAGGTTTTTCATCTTAAGTTTTTCCTTCCCTTCAGGACAAACTGTGCTTGTGGATGGGGCTTCCACTTTAGCAGGTGCGTCTGGTGTTGCAGAGGGCAGCCAAAATGCTTTCATGGTTCTAAGAGCTTCCTCCTCATAAGAAGTGGTCTTCACGCTGTTGGCCCCATGGAATCCATTCTTGTCTCTGTTGTAGTTCTTATCGTTGTACTGGGGCACTGGACCATGATTCTGTTGATCAAATGCCTCGAGCTCCCTTGCTTTCTGCACCATCAACCCCTCCTCTTCATCTTCTTTTTCTTGCTTCTGCTGAGCAGCATGAGCAGCCAACTTTCTGCAAGACAAAGTAACAGCTTCTCAAATGAAATTTTCCAAAGGATGATTCGGAGATAACACACATGTATGTGCCGACCTCACACCCCCTTTCACTCCTCACTGCCCTTTTTTTCAGCAGAGAAGTGCAGGTTGAAGAAAGATCTCAAATGTACTAGTCAATGTTATCCCTTCTACGTAAAATTTGGGCAACTGTTTTGTTAATAGAAGCAAGAAGCAACTAGCAACATGCATTGCAACTCAAGATCAAGTAACTATATCCTTCAAACAGGCTGCTGTGTTCAACAAGTATTCAACTATTCAGTATGAAGACCTCTTTATTACATAGTTTAACTAGTATTCCCTTCAACCACCAATTTATGGGACACAATTTAATTGGACCTGGAGACTGGAAATAATTTTGACAAGCATATTATCATCATATTATAGAAGGCAAACATTAAGGTGGCTCGTGAAAAATATCAGTGTTATCCTATTTTTTAAAAGTTTGCATATTAGTATTGGAACCTAAATGGTGCGACATGGACATTGAGGATTCACATTATCATATAGCATCTCCAATTTGCTTGGGATTGAGACATAGTTGTTGCACTTGTATATTAGTAATAATAGAAATAGAAAAGAATAGCATTAAAGAATAAAGAAGCTGCTAAAAATGACAATATCCTTCTTAAAACTAACCATATTATCAAATTATTGCAATTTGCAAGTGCAAGAGACTCTACTTCATATCAACAACCAAACAACAATATTTCGCGTCGACGAAGACCTACTATATATTTTGAAATCAGCACTCTGCCCCTATGATATGGGAACATTTGCAACTAAACCAAAATTCCCTTAAATGATATGGCATGTAATAAGTCAATTCCACAACCACAACATAGACTAACATATCCGAAGGCGGATTCAGGATTTATGATTTAAACATGATGGGTTCAAACATTATGTTCTTATCACCAAACCCATTGTAACATTAACATTATGGATTCGAAATGTAATATTTATTGATATTTTAGTGATTTTCACATATATCCAAGCTCAGTGTCAAAAATGCTGGGTTTAGTTGTACCCATATATTATTATCTACATTCACCACTGAACATATCAAACAGATGGTCTTCAACATACACTGGATCATAAGCACACTATCCTACAACCTCAGACATCAAACAATTCCATCTAATCCTAACTAGACTTACATTAAGGACATGAAAATAGGAGCCTCTTACCCAATGAGATATTCTTCGTTTCAGTGTCAAACATATGAAAGGACTAACTGCGGGCCTCATAGTTGCTAATTTAGGAAATATACTGCAGTCAAAGTTAGAAAGCCATGTCCAAACTTTCCCTTACCAATCTACTCAGAAAATTTAACTTAAAGCCAACCTCCACAAATCACTCCTCAATTAAAATCAACACAATTGTCAGTTTCTCTTAACTAAAATAGCATTCACAAGCAGAATTTTACAAACCTGGACACAAATTTGAGAAATACTACAAAGTAAATGAGATCACCTAAGCTAGCCATAGGATTTAAGTCGGTAAACCAAGACATATTCCATAGCAAACGCACCTTAAGCATAAAAAAAACAAGGCAATTCAAATAAAATATATTTTCAAATCTACAGAATAGGCACCTTTGGATATCCTTTTTCTGGGATAAAAGGCATTCTAGAATGCACTCTTTGCAAAAGACGTGTCCTTTCTGGCAACACAAAGGATCGATATAGGGTTTTAAGCAAAGGCAACAAGCATCGAACGGCTTAATTGAGTCTTTTCCCAGCCGCTCCTTCTGCGTTCCGTACCCTAACTTTCGCTTCTCATCGTATGTAAAGAAGGCGAGATCGTTGTTGTTCTTAGAGTGTCTCTGCGGCATCTCTCTGAATCCTAATGTGATTCAGCTGAATTTGGGGGACGATTTTTGCGAATTGGGGAAGAGAACGAACAAAACCCTATGCAGGAAGATTTACGATGAAACTGGATTATCCAAATTCCAATCGGGTCAGTCTCTGTCGTCGGTTTTCCTAGGGTTTATAGCGTGACTGGCGGTGACTAAATGCTGGTACACGTGGCTTCTCTTTTTCCTTCTTTTATTAGGAGAATAATCCGTTTCCTAATCCCTTTATTTCTTTTCCCTGTTGTAATTTGTAAAACATATACTAATGGTGGATGTCCACTACTCCCGTTACTTTCACTCATATGTAAATAATTTCCCATTACTTATTATTATTATGATTGTAACTTTCACACCTCAATAACTTCTTTCCATGATCTTCCCTGTGATCTCAAAGGTTAATGTCATGTTTAAGACAATCTTTTTGTAACCTTCAATGTAATAGTATAAATAGAGGCATGGAATGTGATATGGGAGAAACTTGAACACTAGATGAAATAAGAAAGTTATTCTTTCTTCTCTTATTCTACTTATCTTCTTGTTTTATATTGTTACTTTTAGCTACATTTCTTAAAACGGTATTAGCACGAAGTTGAGCTCTTTTCGTTGTTCAGGTATATTTGTTTATTTTGTTTTCTTCGTCGTATATTTTGATTTCATGATTAGTGTCTTTAATATGTAATTTTACAATTTCTCACATCTCTAGATATGTGTAAAAATAAAGAATTCTATATTTCTTTATTTTAAGTTATTTGCATGATTGTCATGTGAAAGTTGCTAATTTCATGTTAGTAGAATTAATTGAGAGAAGAATACTTGCTTTATGTTGTTCGACATTTGAAATTGTGTTAAAGTTAGAAGATATTTTTGTTCTAGTTAATATCAAAGATATACTAATAATTTGAAGAAAAATAATAATATTCGTTTCTATGGAATTATCACTTTAGTGTATATAGGTCATAAATTTAATATTATGTCAATTTTTAAGATTCTTTATGCTATTATCCTAATAATTTCTAATTATTTATCTTCTTTGATAGTTTTCACTATGTCGAATTTGTCAAAGCTTGACTTTGTGGCACTTGACATTTCTGGAAAGAATTACCTATCATGGGTTCTCGATGTTGAGATTCACTTAGCCGCTAAAGGCCTTGGTGACACCATTACTCAGGGTAATGAGGCATCAAGCCAGGACAAAGCGAAGGCCATGATTTTCCTTCACCATCATTTGGATGAAGGTTTGAAGGTTGAATATTTAACAGTGAAAGATCCACTTGAATTGTGGACTGGCCTGAAGGAAAGATATGATCACCTTAAGGCTACGGTATTGCCAAGGGCTCGATATGAATGGATGCACTTATGGTTGCAAGATTTTAAGATCGTAAGTGAGTATAACTCTGTTGTATTCTAATAATTTCCCAGTTGAAATTATGTGGGGATGTTATGAATGAGGAGGATTTGTTGGAAAAGACTCTGGCTACTTTTCATACCTCAAATATGGTACTACGGCAGCAATACTATGAAAGGGGTTTTAAAAAATATTCTAAATTAATCTCATGCCTTCTGGTGGCTGAGCAACATAATACCCTTTTGCTAAAAAATCATGAAGTTCGTCCCACAGAGTCAGCTCCTCTTCCTGAAGCGAATATGGCAGCTAGACGTGATAAGTCTGGAAAAAGACAGAATAATGATCATGGCCATATGAATGTTCGTGGGCATGGCAATGGTAAGAGACGATATAATAGTTGTCATCGTGGTGGTCATGGCAAACGAAGAACAATATGGATTCTCAAAACAATCCTTCAAGAGGCAAAAGCGGTAACTGCGACCGTTGTGGCATGAAAGGTCATTGGAAAATTGAATGTCGTTCACCTGAGCATTTTGTCAGGCTTTATCAAAACTCCATCAAAAGAAAGGCAAATAATGTTGGAGCATCTTCTGCTAATGCCCCAGTGGAGTCTCACTTGGCCTTTAAAAATGATTTTGAGGCAGGGCTTTCAAACAAAAATGATGACAATGCCGAGGCAAATCTTGCTTTGAATGATGATGATTTTGAAGGCCTCGATGATCTTACTCATTTGGAAGTTGAAGACTTCTTTGGAGATCAAAACTAAAGTTTGATCATTCTACTGGGAAATGAAATTATGTTACTATTTTTATTTTCAGTATTTTTTGTCTCGTTCTAAAGTTATTTTTATTTTCAAGTAGTACTTAAGTTGTCATATGTTATTGTTAGTTTTTTCTTTCTCATGGTGTACTTCTATTTTTTTTATGAAGAAAATAAAATTTTCCAGTCTTCAATTG
>ML411688.1:16374-30931 GCA_005239525.1 Nicotiana knightiana | reverse complement strand
TGAAGTTGTTATGTATGCCCATAGTACCGCTGGTAACTCATCATGCCAGTTTCCTTTGGCTTTAAATCGCTTCTTTAGATTGTTGATGATGACCTTATTCATTGACTCGTCTTGACCATTAGCCACGGGGTGGTACGGCGTTGAAGTGATCCGCTTGATTTTCCAACTTTTAAAGAATTCTGTGATTTGTGAGCCTATGAATTGTGGGTCATTATCGCACACGATTTCCTTTGGTATTCCAAAGCGGCATATTATGTTTCGCCATAAGAAGCTTTTAAATTCCTTTTCTCGCACTTGTTTGAACGCTTCTGCCTCTACCTATTTTGTAAAATAGTCGGTTAGCACGAGTAAAAACCGTAACTGTCCTTTAGTNATGGGAATGAATCTTTGGGTCATGCTTTATTTAAGTCAGTATAATCTATGCATACTCTCCACTTCCCATTCTTTTTAGGTACTACCACGGTGTTTGCTAGCTATTTAGGGTACGTTACCTCTCGTATCGAACCAATTTTCAAGAGTTTCTGTACCTCTTCGTTGATCACTTGGTTCTTGAATGGTCCTTACTTTCTTTTCTTCAACAGGTATGAAGGATAGATCTTCATTTAGCTTATGAGTCATCACTTCTGGTGGGATGCCTGTCATATCTGAGTGGGACCACGCAAAGCAGTCTGCGTTAGCCTTTAAATAATCAATTAACTTACCTCTTCGAGCGAGGCCTAGCCTCGTGCCTATATATACTTTCTGCTCAGGCTTTTGTTCAGATAATGGAACATCTACGAGCTCCTCCGTAGTTGTTTTGATGTGCTCATCTTCCTCCAGTTCACGAATGAAGTCCGGTCTAGAATCTATATCTGTGTGGTATAGTGTACCTTCTGTGGTAACTTGATTTTCCTTCTCGTAAGTATTTTCTTTCATACCTGTTTCAGCAATAATACCTTCTGTACCTATTTGGGTAGCAATTTCTTCCACCTCTATTTTCTTGTTGTAGTGTACCACAGAGTTTATATTTCTTGCAGTTTGCTGATCTCCTTTGATTTGTTGAATCCCCCATTCAGAGAGGAATTTAATTACCTGATGCAATGTGGAGGGCATCGCTTTCATGTCATGGATCCATGGCCTTCTAATGATCACGTTATAAGACATGTCAGTATCGATGACTTGGAACCTGACACTTTTGATCACCCCCTCAGCATAAGTGCTAAGCTCAATTTCTCATTTTGTTATAATCGTAGAGTTATCAAACCCTGATATGGCTCGTGCTTTTGGGATTACTTGATTCCCCAATAGCATTTCTTCCACGACTGTTAGCAAAATGATATTGATTGAACTGCCTGGATCAATCAACACTCTTTTTACGTTAGTTTCATGAATAAGTAAAGATATTACTAGAGCATCGTTGTGCGGAAGCATTAATCCGCTGATATCTGCATCATCAAAGTTTATATTGTCTCCTTCCATATTTTCACGATCCCGTTTTCCATATGTAATTGTGAAATTTGTNTTGGGATTACTTGATTCCCCAGTAGCATTTCTTCCACGACTCTTAGCAAAATGATATTGACTGAACTGCCTGGATCAATCAACACTCTTTTTACGTTAGTGTCATGAATAAGTAAAGATATTACTAGAGCATCGTTGTGCGGAAGCATTAATCCGCTGATATCTGCATCATCAAAGTTTATATTGTCTCCTTCCATATTTTCACGATCCCGTTTTCCATATGTAATTGTGAAATTTGTGGTTGTTTTGCAAATTNTTTGGGGGCTCCTGCCTGTTCCTCATATATGCCTGTTTACCTTTATCACTAAACAATTCTGTTAAATAGCCCTGTTTTAATAAATTTTCTATTTCACCTTGTAAAAATCTACAATCCGCAGTTTTGTGCCCATGATCGTTGTGAATTTCACACCAGTGATCTGGGTTTCTTCTACTTGAATTTGACCGCATATCTTTGGGCCACTTTACCTTGTCTCCCATGTTTCTCAATATTGAGACAAGTTCAATAGTACTTACGTTAAAGGTATGATCCCCAATTTGAGTACTACCTCAAGGTCGTTCATCTCGATCTTTTCTGGATCTAGACGAGGATGAGACTACGTCTTTTCCTTGTGGTCTATAGTCCAACCTAGTGTTTTCGAACCTGGGGCGGATATCGCATCCCGAGGGTCCTAAGTAAGGATCGTACCTGTTTTTACCTGATCTTCTATCTGATTTAGGAAGTTTGGATATGGAATGATCTTCATCTCTTGAACGAGCAATGATATCTTCTTCTATTCTGAGTTTATTACTGTACCTGTTATATACATCATTCCATGTTGTAGCGGGGAATTCTCTAAGACTTTCCTTAAGTTGTCTCGTGGCTTCTGAGCTTTTATCGTTTAGGTTGTTTGCAAATGCCATGGCTGCCAAATTATCAGGCACCCTGGGTAACTGCATTCTTTCTCGTTGAAACCTGTCTACAAACTCACGGAGTAGTTCCGTGTCTCCTTGTTTTATTTTGAATATGTCTTCCATTCTCTTCTCAACTTTTTGTGCACCAGAGTGTGCTTTTATAAACGAATCTGCAAGCTCAGCAAAAGAGTCAATAGAATTTTCAGGGAGAAGAGAATACCAGGTTAGGGCCCCTTTGGTAAGTGTTTCCCCAAATTTTTTGACAAGGACTGATTCAATCTCTTGTTTTGTTAAGTCGTTGCCTTTTACCCCAGTAGTGAAAGCAGTCACATGGTCACGTGGGTCAGTTGTTCCATCATATTTGGGAACGTCAGGCATTTTAAACTTCTTGGGTATAGGCAAGGGTGCCGCACTTGGCTTCCAAGGTTGTTGAGAATATCTATCAACATCGATGCCTTTGATGATAGGTGGTACTCCAGGAATTTGTTCGATGCGATCGTTCTGCTCCTTCATCTGTTTCTGCATGGTTAGCAGTAAATTTTGTAATTCTGAGTTATTAGATATACCTGGTCTCGTTTCGAGAGATTCATTAGGAGTATCTCCTCTTCCTGAGTTTGCCAACCCAGATTGAGGATTTTCCATGGTGATGGTGTTATTAGGGGGTGGCGTCGGCGGTGTAGGTAACGTTGCCAGTAATCCTCTCGCAAATTCTTTCAAAGCTTGGCTCACATACTCTGCAATCATTTGCTTTACACGATCTTGTTCCACAGTTTGATCATTATCACCATTGTTGTTATTGGATCTTTCTGGGGATTGTTCCCTCGAACCACGTAGGGTACCTGAAGGTGATGANATTTGTTTAACCAAAGAATTAGACCCTTTGACTAAAGCTTATTATTAAGATGAATATGGGTTACTGATAATCAAGGTAATGGAGAAAAATGAATAATAGACAATATTGCAGAAATATAAAAAATTGAAGTTAATTATATTGGAGAATCAGATGTCTTTACAAGCTGTATTCCCCTCCTTATATAGGAGATTCTTATAACGTATGACTCTTGCTATGGTTACTCATTAATGACTAGTTACGACATTAATGAGGCGTTACAAAGGATAACGGTAATTGGGGTTCGGTTACATAACGTTCGAGTAATCAATTGTGGGTCTTTGAATCTGTCTGTAGCTTTGTCTAGATTCATTCTGACCGTGCCTCTCTCCCGTTTTGTTCAAGTGAGCTTCCCGTGGCTAATAAGTTCGTGGGTTTACTGAACCGTGCCTCTTTGTATCGTACCTCTTCAAAGAATCACATCCAGCTGTCGTGTTTTCCTGTGTCCACGTGACTAGCTGAGTTGTCAAAAATTGGCTTACGTGTGAAACTTTTTTTTACCAATACACTTATTACTACCTGGAGGAACAATATTAACTATTAATAATGCATTGTATTGTAGTAAGTATCAAAGAAACTTGTTGAGTTTTAAAGATATTCGCCAAAATGGCTATCATGTTGAGACCTCTGACGAAGGAAAGATTGAATACCTTTATATTACTACAATAAAAGCGGGAAAAATATGTGCACGAAAAATTACCCGTATTTTTTACTGGATTGTACCATACAATTATTGGTATGGTTGAATCATATGACATAGTAAGCCAAAAGTTTACTACTTCTAATGATTTTATCAGTTGGCATGACCGGTTAGATCATCCCGGTTCTAACATGATGCGCAGAATAATAGAGAATTCAAATGGGCACACATTGAAGAACAAGAAGATTCTTTAATTTAAGGCATTCTCTTGTGCTGCTTGTTTTCAAGGAAAATTGGTTATTAAACCATCAGCAGCTAAAGTTGGGATTGAATCCCTGTATTTATGGAACGCATACATAGTGATATATATGGGCCTATACACCCTCCATGTGGACCATTCAAGTATTTATGGTCTTGATAGATGCATCTACAAGATGGTCACATTTGTGCTTATTGTCAACTCATAATATGTCATTTGCGAGATTGTTGGTCCAAATAATAAGGTTAAGAGCACAATTTCCAAATTATGCAATTAAGACAATTCGTCTTCATAATGCTGGTGAATTTATATCGCAGGCCTTTACTGATTATTCTATGGCTACTGGAATAAAAGTTGAGCATCCGGCTGCTCATGTTCATACTCAAAATGGTATAACATAATCATTGATTAAACGCCTCCAATTAATAGCTAGACCATTGCTAATGAGGACAAAACTTCCCCTTTCAGTGTTGATACATGTTATTTTGCATGCAGCAGCACTTGTGCGCATAAGGCCAACCAATTATCATGAAGTCTCCCCATTACAATTGGCTTTTGGTCAGGAGCCAAATATTTCTCATCTAAGAATTTTTGGATGTGGTATATATGTTCCAATTGCTCCACCACAACGCACAAAGATGGGTCCCCAAAGAAGGTTGGGAGTATATTTTGGTTATGAATCTCCTTCTATTATTAAATATCTGGAGCCTTTGACAGGAGATTTGTTTACAGTCAGATTTGTTGATTATTATTTTGATGAATCAGTTTTTCCAACATTAGGGGGGAAAAATAAACGGCTGGAAAAAGAGATAGATTGGAACATATTATCTCTATCTCATTTGGATCCTTGTACAAATCAACGTGAACAAGAAGTTCAAAAGATCATTTATATGCAAAATGTTGCAAATCAATTGCAGATGCATTTACTAACCTTCCACGGGTTACTAAATTGCATATTCCAGTTGTAAATGCTCCAATTCGAGTTGATGTCCCAGCTGGACAGTATGATAATGCAAATGAGTCTAGGTCACGCCTTAAACGTGGTAGACCAACCGGTTCCAAGGATAAAAATCCCCGAAAAAAGAAAGGAGCAAATGATCAAGTTGATCATAACATGGAGGCAATTGCTCAAGAGGAGCATAAAGACATAGTAATTGATAAGACCTCAGAGGAGGTTCTAGTACCTGGAAATGATGAAAATAAAGAGATCTCAATAAGTTATGTCTCTACGGGAAAAAGGTGGAACAGAAATAACGTTATTGTTAACAACAATTTTGCATATAATGTTGCAATTGACATAATGCAACAAGATGAGGATCTTGATCCAAAATCTGTCGATGAATGTAGACAAGAACTGATTGGCCCAAATGGAAAAACTCAACTCAAGCAGAATTGGCTTCACTCGAAAACGTGAATTTTTCGGATCAATAGTCCGAACGTCTGAAGGTGTCAAGCCAGTGGGGTACAAATGGATTTTTGTGCGAAACGAAATGAGAAAGGTGAAGATGTAAGATATAAAGCACGACTTGTTGCACAAGGACATTGATTATATGGAGACATATTCTCCCGTGGTAGATGCAGTTACCTTCGTGTATCTAATAAATCTTGCAGCCCATGAAAAGCTTGATGGATGTTCTCACAGCCTACTTATATGGCTCCCTGGACAATAAATTTTTTATGAAAATCCCTGAAGGATTTAAAGTTCCTGAAGCACATAAAAGTTCATATTTAATAAAGCTTCATAAATCCTTATACGGATTGAAGAAATCAGGGAGAATGTGGTTCAATCGCCTTAGCGAGTATTTGCTAAAGGAAGGGTACAAAAATGACCTATTTGCCCCTGTATCTTTATTAAGAGGTCTGGGTCTGAATTTGTCATCATAGATGTGTATGTTGATGAATTGAATATCATTGAAACTTCTAAAGAACTTTCAAAGGCTGTAGAGTATTTGAAGAAATAATTTGAAATGAAAGATCTTGGTAAGACAAAATTTTGTCTTGGCCTACAAATTGAGCATGTAACAAATGGAATTTTTGTCCATCAATCAACATACACTGAAAAAGTTTTAAATCGATTTTACATGGATAATGCACATCCATTGAGTACCCCAATGGTTGTGAGATCGCTTGACATAAATAAAGATCCATTTTAGCCTCAAGAAAATGACGAAGAGCTCTTTGGTGATGAAACTCCATATCTTAGTGCAATTGGGGCACTGATGTATCTTGCTAACAATAGCCGGCCAGATATTGCTTTTGCTGTAAGCTTATTAGCAAGATCCATACTCCTCAACAATAAGACATTGGAATGGTTTTAAGCATATATTTAAATATCTTCGGGGAACACTAGATATGTGATTGTTCTATTCTAATGAATTCAAGTCAGAAATGATTGGCTATGCCGATGCAGGTTATTTGTCTGTGATCCACATAAAGCCCGATTTCAAACATGCTATTTTGTTTATATATGGAGGTACAGTTATATCATGGCGTTCAATGAAACAAACAATAGCTGCCACATCTTCTAATCAAGTTGAGATAATAGCCATTCATGAAGCTAGTGGGGAATGTGTTTGGTTGAGATCAATGACTTAACATATTCAGGAAATGTGTGGTTTTCTTATGAAAAAAAATAATCCAACTATACTATATGAAGACAATGCTTCTTGCATCGCTCAACTGAAAGGAGGATACATCAAAGGAGACAGAACAAAGCACATTTCACCAAAGTTCCTTTTCACGCATGATCTTCAACAAAATGGTGAAATTAATGTTCAACAGATTCATTCATGTGAAAATTTGGTTGATCTGTTCACTAAGGCATTACCAACGTCAACATTTGAGAAGATGAGACAGAAGATTGGAATGCGATGTCTTCGATAAATAAAGTGATGTTTCTATGAGGGGGAGTAAGATACGTGTTGTACTCTTTTTTCCTTAGCCTAGGTTTTGTCTCACTGGATTTTCCTGGTAAGGTTTTTAACGAGGCAGCAAATAAAGCTATTAGAGATATGTGTACTCTTTTTCCTTCACTAAGATTTTTTCCCACGTAGTTTTTCTTAGGAAGGTTTTAACGAGGCATATTATCTATTTTTGATCCTCCACGGGGGAGTGTTGTAAAACCTATAGTAATTATGGATGTTCACTACTCCCACTACTTTCACCCATGATGTAAATAACCTCTCATTACTTATCACTATTCATTTGGTTTTTTCTACCCCTTTTTCTTTTCTATTTCAAGAACTTTGGTTACAAATATTGCTCTTTTATCCCCTCATTCCTACTATTAATGGGGGGTAAGGAGAGATCCCTCCGGTTGATAAATTGATCTGCATCCGAATATTAATTCGGGTCAGAGGGAGTTTTTCCTAATTTTGTTGGATGTATTCTTTTTCATTGGTTACTGCAAAAGGGTCATAGTAGGTGCTTCATAAAAACTTACTATTGTTGACTATTATGCCCGTGTACACGTATGATTCTTAGCATGTGAAAAGGACACGTGCTAACTTTATGATGTTACTGATGTCTGACAGTCTTTTTGCTCATTTACACTCTGTAGGTGGGCCCCATCCCCACCCCTACTTGAGTCCGGAAACTATTTGTGGTTCTTTTGGACAAGTGTGACATAAATGTGTGTAAAAAAAAGAGTAAAGAGCGCTATGCTTTAACAGAGTTTTGGCCGTTAAAGTATAGCGCTCTTCAAAAGAGCACTATATATGTATAACACATATATAAACCGCGCTATATGGGGTTGATTGGACAGTTAAGCATAGCGCGATAGATAATTGCGCTATATATGTATAACACAGTTATATACTGCACTATACCTATTTGTGGGCCCACCAATAAGTCCTCTGCGTTTAACTGACATAACAATAATTCAAAATGGGTATAGCGACCTTTAAAAGAGCGATATACCTCAAAAAATTCAGCCCCCCGAGCTAGGCATTTCCTTGTTGAAAGGCGTTAGGATTTTTCAAAAATCCATTCAAAAAATATTCTAACTCCCGTTCAAACTTTTCTTCTTGTTAAATTCTCAAGTATTTTTTCATAATTCTGAAGAGCGAAAAATAAGGGTTTCATTATATTGGGGGGAGAGGGGGGGAGGGGTGATGTTGTGGTGGAGAATAACTCTGTGAGCTATAGTTTATCTCCACAGTGTCATGTTAAATTGCCACTTATAATGGAGTAGGATAGATTGCTATCGTTGTTATGTAATAAAATGAGTGTGAGGAAATGTTCGGTGAACCTTAAAATAACCGGAAGATATCTGTATTCCGTTACTCCGCAAGGGGTTGCTTGTTATGCTAAGTTTAACATCGACGATGATGAAACTTTGAGGTATTCTTGAGGACTTCGGATGAATAGCCGGGAATTTATTGTAATAAAAATGTTGGAAATGTACGTCAAGGTTGAAGACCTTCCCAATAATGAGGTTGTGCATAGTAGGGATAACCCCCAGTCATCGGGTGGTTATTCTGGAGCAGTTTTTGACGGACGGGTTCTGGATGAAAGAGTTTGCCTTGATTTAAACTTCTCACCACCTTCAAATGAGCAGTGAGGAAAAAATTTCCCTTTGCTTTACATAATCCACAAGACGAGTTGTAAACTTCAATTTTCCTTTGTGTTACGATGTAAATTTTTGTTGTATTGAATTTGTATTACCGCTCATATATTCCACAGGGTTACCGGCTACATATGAATTTTACAAGTTATAAACCCACGGACATATATTCAACACACTATGAAAGCATTTATTAATTTCAGTAGCTTATTATTTTGTTGTTTGTGCAGTGAAAACGAGCAAGTTGAACCACCTGTCCTCACTCAATTTCCCAAAGATGACATATTAAATCGGGATCTGGCAGATGCACAGAGTGAGGAAGATAATAGTGATTATGACAACAACGTCGATGATTCCGGAGAGACACACCCTTCCCTCGTGAGGATAGTCATGAGGAGGAAGAGAATGAAGGACCTGATTTGACGAGGGAGTATGCTCCACCCCCCATTAGACCAAGAGTGTACGAGTCCCAATTGTCGTTTCATTCAAGGAAGATTCCCTACCATGATAACTTGCCAAGTATGCCAGATATGGATGCTCTCACAAGGGATTTTGATGAAATTCGGACAACAGTGTGCGATGATTCTAGACCAACGGTGCTGGCAAAGGGCATGCTTTTTCCTGATAAAGTACGCCTATGCAGGGCCGCGAAAATGCACAACGTAAAAGAGTGTCGTGAGATAACGGTATGAGAGTCAACTCCGGATGTATACAATGTTGTTTGTCGCAGATGGTTTACGGGTTGTCATTGGATGTTGCATGAGACCAAGAAGAACACAGGTCTGTGGAAAGTGGGTAAATAAATTCCCACCCACAGATGTGAAATGGACACATTCAATGGGAATCACTACAACTTGGATATTTACTTGATTTCTCTTGTCCTCACACCTTGAAGCGTCCATAAGGTATAAAATCAAAGAGTGCATTACATCAGTCCACCAGGAATATGACCATACCATTACCAAAAGATAGGCATTTATCGGGCGCAAACGTGCGTTTGAAATTATTTATGGTAACTGGGATAAGTCATTTACAGCTCTACCCATGTACATGGCCGCACTGCAACACTTTAACCCCGGGACGGTTGTTGAATGGAAACTTGAGCGGAGTCCGGGAAAACCAGAATATATATATTCAATTACGTGTTCTGGGCATTTACACCAGCAATTGATGGTTTTTCGCATTGACGGCCGGTAATATCCATAGACGACACTCATGTCTATGGAAATTATGATATCAAGCTGTTGATAGATGTTGCAGTAGATGCTAATGGACAAATATTTCCTCTAGCTTTTGCTATTTGTGCCAATGAAAGCCAAGAGATGTGGACGTTATTTTTGAACCATTTGAAAGAGAACGTTGTCAAACAGCATTCTGGTATTTATCTAATATCTGATCGGCATGGTGGTATCTTAAGTTCTGTAGAGAACTTGCCTGCATGGAAAGAACCTTATGCCTACCACCGTTACTGTGTAAGGCACTTGAAGGACAATTTCTAGAAGGCACATCCCAATAAGGATCTGCATGATTTGATGTGGATGGCAGCAACAGACCACCAAAAGCATAAATTTTGGAGGCACATGGAATCTATCAGGTAGGAAGACGAGAGAGCCTATAATTTGTTGATGTGACACGAGCTTCACAAGTGGACTTTGCATGCGGATGGTGGAAGAAGATGGGGAATTCTGGCTACAAACGTGTCAGAATCTTTCAACGTGTTATTGAAGTCGTCAAGAGGATTGCATGCCACTGCCATAGAGCGGATGTCGTTCAAGCAGATGGTGGAGAGGTTTGTTGAAAGGGCTGCAACTGCAACGTTATTGATGGAAAGAGGTGTTGAATTTATGCCACTGCCGATGAAGAGATTTGAGAAATATAGGCGGCAAGCACATTGGCATTCATTTTTGCAGTATGATCACGACAGAAATGTTTTTGAAGTTCGCACTGCTATCTATCAAAATCGGGGAAATAATGTACATACCATAAATGAATCTAGAAGGTTGTGCTCTTGTGGGAAATGGTCCATCTACCACATGTCGTGCTCACATGCCATGAGGTGCTTTCAACATGTTGGCTTAGGGCCAACCAACTACGTTGATAAATAATATAGTGTTGATGCTTACTTAAACACCTATAGTGGGCAGTTGCAGCCAGTGGGTGCTGAGCATTATTGTCCGCCGGAACCATTTAAAATGGTGTGTAACAAGGACTATTTGCGTCGAATATAGGTGCAGAAGAGAACGCGAATACGAAACCAAATGAATGTTAGTGATACCGTTTATGCGCGTAAATGTGGTATATGCTCGCAAACAGGACACCACCGTCGAAAATGTCCTTCGGCTGGTTTGGGTGGCGGTAGTAATCAAGCTCGTGGTGGGTGTTCTTCTAATGTGTCCAACTATCAATGAGTTTATGTTGTAATAAGTAGCTGTTTTGTTTATGTTGGAAAATGTATCAAATAAAATTATGTTTCCATTGTTGTTAAATCTTATTGATATTTAACATTTTCCAATTTAGTAAATTAATACATTTCTCCCTCCCGTTCATGTAATCAAAAATAGTATTGGATTAAAAAATGGAAAAATATGTGAATATATTTTATAATTATAGTTGATAAATATAGTTCAAAATAGTTGAGTTAAAGGTAGATTTTTGATAAATATGGGGACAAAGCATAGCGCGTTTAAATACTATGTTATATATATATATATATATATATATATATATATATAGCGCGGTTAAATACGACGTTATGTGTGTTGTCTTGTCGAGCTGAAAAGCTGCCCGCCTAGGAAAAAAGTGTTTTGTATCTGACAGAATCCTTTACATGCAAAGCATAACGCGGTTAAATACTACGTTATGTGAATATATATAGAGCACGGTTAAATACTACGTTATGTGTGTTGCCTTGCCTATTAATAACGGACGCATTCTAGTTATTTTCTGCGCTTAACAATAACCAATAGCAAAACTTTCCATAAAGTTAAGGTTTTTTTTTTACGCTTTAACAAATGTCTGAACGCCTTTATGTACCAAGGTGCGAGTGCAGAAAAAAATGCATGATGAAGGAATGTTGAGATGATGGTGAAGTTGGACGCCGCTACTGGATGTGTGTGAAAAAGTTTTATAGGGTTCCCGACGAAACTTTTTGCACTTTTGAGGTATGGATCGATGATCCCTGTAATCAGGAATGCCACAAACAATCTTTGCAGTTTCTTCATAATTTGACCTTAAACATTGAGAATATGAAAGAGAATATAAACGAGAAATTGCGGAGTGGAAGGAGAAACTGAAAGAGACTGAATTGGAAAAAAATAAGCTAGAAGATAAATTTAAGTGGTTGGAGCAAAAAATAATGGGCGGCAGTGACTAAACAATGACATGTATGTGTTGAGTATACTACTTTATCTTTATGTTTCCCGTGTCATGTATTTTTATTAGTTGTACTGAATTTAAATTATGTTAAGTTGATATATTTCTGTCTGTGTTGTAGTATTAAAATAAAGAAGGAACAGGGAAATAAAAACATAATGCGCATATTATGTAAACATAAAAATTGTTGTTATTATTTACATAAAATATTTAAAAAAAATCAATGCGTCCCACATCCTATGTGCTTCAACGCAGCGGCTGGCCTGAGGCGCATCTCATCCCGCCCGACTATGCTATCAGGATCATCCTCATCACGTCACCTCTTTATAGCAGGATGCGCTGCAGCATGATCATCAGTGGTGCTGGCAGGATCGGTAGAAGGGGCCGTCGGTCCAGTAGAAACCTACAGAAGAATAAGTCAGCTAAGTATAGGAAAGTATATATTAAGTCACAACAATTTAGATTGTCTTACCATGGTCTCGTCGAGCTCCTGAATATAATCATTTGTCGCAGCAATGTCAGCATCGCACGAAGGGGCTTCCGTGACGGGCGGGGATGAAGCCTTAATAAGAAAATTAATAAAGTTATGGAAAATAAATGGGAAAAGTAAAAACAAATTTAAATTTAATACTAATAAAACCATACTTGCGCCTGTGATGATGAGCCATAACTCAGCCGGCGCCCATTATCCAAATCTGGGGTCACCCGATCCTCAGCAACGGTCGATGGGCCTGGGAAGTATGAATCCCAATTCTCTCCGGTAAGTCCGTGCCCGTGATTAATAATGGACTTGATAGGGTCACCTGCGAAGTCCCTGGAGTGAGTAGCATACCAAGGTTGTATGACGGCATGCTGCTGGGATACTCGTGCGGCTCATGTAGGTCACCCAGCAGATCAGCATCAACATCATCAACAGGGGTGATGCGAGACTAAAATGCATAGTTTAATATGTAATATACCTTACATTTGAGGTGCGTTAATGATAAAAATACACTTTTTATGTGCTTAATGGAGTTTATTTCATGTGTAGGNGATAGCCGGGCGTTTGCCCCCTAAAGCCTGACCCTACCTGGCGTTAGGGGGGCATTTACCCCATAAGGCCAGGCAGCCCCTGGCGTTAGGGGGACGTTAGGGCCCAAACGCCAGGCCTGCCCTGGCCTTAGGGGTGCGTTAGAGTCCAAACGCCCGGGGTTCCCGGTGCGGCCAAATCCGAGTTTTGACGAGTTTAAGTGTTTCCCGGTTGAAATAGAAGTCTTCTACACGGTTAGGGTTGGCCCTAAACATATAAATGGACTCCTAAACACAACTACAAAGGGAGATTGGTGGATATTCGAGATTAGAGAGGATACGGACGGCAAAACATCAATTTGTACAGATTTTCTTCATTACTTTGTAGTTTAATTATGCAAGTATTTTCGGGTTTTATTCTTATGAATTTGTTTAGCTAACTTCTTTAACCTAGGGTTTTGGTAGAACCCGTTGGAGGATAAACTTATTGTGTTATTAATATAGTTCCAATTGGTTGATTAACCTCAATTTGTTCAACTACGTACTTGTTGTAGTTAATTGAATGGCCATCAATTAGTTGTTCCTATTTATTATGTATCTACTTAAGAGAGAGTGCATATTTATGTAGTTGTTTGAACAACATCACTCCCGTAGTATAGGCTAAAGTCATAATCGAGGGTTTAGATNCTCTGGGCATAATACCCCAGATTATATTTGCAACGCCCGGTTAGTCTTTTATTAGACATAGTTGAGCGTGATCAAATTTTGGCGCCGTCGCCGGGGAAGTAATGGTATTATCAAGTGTAGCTAATTGTACATATTATTAGGTTTCAAGTTGAATTTATTTTTTAGTATTTGATTTTTATTTTCTTTATTTTAGTTTTATTTGTTAAAACATGGCATCATGGAATTATGAGAGTTTGGATGTTGGTAATTCTACTTTTGATCCTCATTATGCATATTATGGAGGAAACCACCCAGAGCAAAATTATCAAAATATTCCCGAGAGCGAGTTATGTGCACCAACTCAATCTTATGTGTGGAATGTGTGTGATATGTGTGGTGGTCAAGATGGTCACTTTCAGGGTTGTGATTATATTTCTTATCTTCCCCCAACCCCTTACTTTGATGGTTCTTCTTTTTCTTGTGAAGTTAATAGAAACAAAGAACTCAGTGATGATGAATGGTAAAGGCTCGAGGATATGATGAAATGCATTCTGGAACAACATGAGGAGTTACAACTGCGGATACAAAGGCAAGATGAAACTATTCGCAACTTGGAGGCTCAAACGAGTCAACTAGTTGAAGCTTTTAACGCTCAATATGCCAATATTATGGATAGTAGCCAGGAGCAGTGTACATCAGATATGAAAATTGAGGTGCCAATGGAGGTGTCCAAAGTAGAAACCCAACTAGAATTTGAGGATGCCGATA
>ML411688.1:0-15070 GCA_005239525.1 Nicotiana knightiana | reverse complement strand
ATGTGTAGGTGAATTGGAGATGGAAACGGAGCTAAAGGGATGCAAATACGTCGAAAATACGCAAAAGGAGACACCCGGACGATAGCCGGGCGTTTGCCCCCTAAAGCCTGACCCTACCTGGCATTAGGGGGTTGTTTACCCCATAAGGCCAGGCAGCCCCTGGCGTTAGGGGGGCTTTAGGGCCCAAACGCCAGGCCTGCCCTGGCCTTAGGGGTGCGTTAGAGTCCAAACGCCCGGGGTTCCCAGTTCGGCCAAATCCGAGTTTTGACGAGTTTAAGTGTTTCCCGGTTGAAATAGAAGTCTCCTACACGGTTAGGGCTGGCCCTAAACATATAAATAGACTCCTAAAACACAACTACAAAGGGAGATTGGTGGAGATTCGAGATTAGAGAGGATACGGACGACAAAACATCGATTTGTACATATTTTCTTCATTACTTTGTAGTTTAATTATGCAAGTATTTTTGGGTTTTATTCTTATGAATTTGTTTAGCTAACTTCTTTAACTTAGGGTTTTGATAGAACCCGTTGGAGGATAAACTTATTGTGTTATTAATATAGTTCCAATTGGTAGATTAACCTCTATTTGTTCAACTACGTTCTTGTTGTAGTTAATTGAATGGCCATCAATTAGTTGTTCCTATTTATTATGTATCTACTTGAGAGAGAGTGCATATTTAGGTAGTTGTTTGAACAACATCACTCCCGGAGTATAGGCGAAAGTCATAACCGAGGGTTTAGAGGTTGGATTAGAGATAACGATACCTCGGGTGCAATCTAAAGTGAACTGTAATGCAATCTAGCTAGCGTAACTTGAGAGAGTGCGTCTAGTAAATTATCATAATTACTTGAGAGAGATTTATGGTAGATAGAGTGTTCATGATTGATAGAAACAACTAATCAAGCTATATGAAGTATCCGAGAAGTAAGTTCACCGACGGGGGAAACCATAACCTTAGATCTTTATTACAATTGTTTACACCTTAGCGTAGTTAACCTTTAGTTTTAACCTTTATTTTTAGTAATTTAAATAACCTCAAGTGACAGTTGAGTATTCTAATAGCTTGCTTGATACGTAAATTCCCTGTGGGATCGACTCTGGGCATAATACCCCGGATTATATTTGCAATGCCCGCTTAGTCTTTTATTAGACATAGTTGAGCGTGATCAAGGGGCCTTCATGCCCCCTTGCTGGGAACCACCTCCTCGCCGCCCACCACGACCCCATGCGGAACCCCTGCCTCGTGGGGCACCCCCACCTCGAGGGTCAACCCTGCCTCATGGGGCACCCCCACCTCGAGGGGCACCCATGCCTCGTCGGGCACCCCCACCTCGTGCAACACCCCTGCCTTGCTGGTACTGCTCTGGCACCACATAAGCAGGGTCGTGTCCCAAGCGTTGGTCCTCTAGAGCTTGCTGCAGTGTCCGGGCAATCACCCTGCAAGCTGCCGACCGTAATCGTGCAAAGCGGCCGCTCCATCGCCGGCATGCTGCATCTGCAGTCCCATCTGGTAGACTATATGTAGTCCAATAGCCTGCACAACGTATAAAATGTAAACTACAGATATTGCACTAAGTTACAATTATGTAATTAATAATAACAGAAAACATATCAGGGCCTCGTGCCGCCCGGCGTATGGAACGTACCGACCGCCAACTTGATGAATAGGATTCCCGACAAAAAGTCGGGTAACGTGGCGGGTACCAGGGCAAATAGAGCTGAATAGTCTCCGTCTGGATCTGTGTGGGGGGCGCATAATCAGGTCAGCTCGGTGGTCCCAAGTATGGAAATGCGCCTCTACCCATGCTACATATGTGTCGTCCACCCTGGAACGATCATCCTGCTGATAATGTGTAGCCTCCCATGTAGGCCCCCCCGATACATACTGCGAACGGCCAAACTGTCGAAGTGCCCGCTCTGTGGCATGATACTCCACAATATCGAGGCACATCAGCGGGACGGAAGTGCTCCAAATCAGTCGGCCGACCGAGCAATAATCGGGCAGGCCACCTATCAAGTCGTCGTTGTATGGCGTCCATATGAACTATCAAATAACAACAGAAAACGTGAGTATGCGCAACACATGTGAAGCTATACCAAGTGAGTTTAGGTAGACATTTACCTATGCGCCCTCCATCATATCCAACACATCACTGCAAAGGGGGAGATTATGCCGAGCATCATAATCTCGTACATATCCACGCCGGAGAACCCACCTCTTAGCTAGAGGGAGAAATGGAGGTGGTATATCCGGAGGTAATAGTGGTAGAGGTGGATGCAACTGCAGGAACCGCTCCCAGGCCCAAACCTAACATATAAAGTTGACGTAAAGTTTAAGATAAATTTTGACTAGATAGAATTGAAAGGAATGAACAGAGGTATTCGAATATGTTGTCACCTGTAGAAGCGGCAAAAATCCACATACGTCATGCTGGGTGCCCATGCTCGCCCGGAACAGGTGCCTGTACATGTAGGCGAGAACAGCAGCACCCCAGTTGTACTAGGGTAAATCATCTAGCAGCTGAAGATGATGAAGAAATCGCAAGGTGACTAGGTTCCACGAAGTGTTCGGGAACAAGACCCCACCAAACAGAAGGAGCATCAACAACCTCGTATACCGGTGAATATGTAGATCATCTGTGTCGCCGGTGATGTCGGGGCACAATATCTCCAAATGCCGTCTAATAGCTGTCAAACTCATGCGACTGGCCCCTGAGTATGCAGTCTCATCCTCTGGCCCGAAGCCAGTGAACTGCAACAACATGTCCAAATACTGGCCACACGTCATCTCCCTTATGCCCTGAGGCAATGCAACAGGCAGTCCATCAACAGGTAGCCCATATAAAACCTCCACGTCCTGCAGCGTGATGGTGGCCTCGCTAATAGGCATGTGGAAAGTGTGCGTCTCCGGTCGCCACCGCTCTATCATGCCCGTGATCAAAGACCATTCGAGCTGCAGTCGCCCGATCTCAAATATCCCATAGAAGTCAGTATCTCGCAGAGGCTGGACTACACGGGGATGGAGAAATATGTCCTTCATAAAATAACACAAGTCGTCCATTCTCCTAGTGCGGAGAGTCTGAGTCAGTAGCTCTCCCTCCCATACGTAGGCGGACCTATGATCGCCCTGTAACACTAATAGCTCATCAGAGACAGGTCCTGGATGCATAGGCGGCACGTCCATATCGTCTACTGTAAATTAAACAATATTAATTGTATGTTTGATTTGTAAATTAAATAATTATTTTTTATCATATTTAATTGGACAAAGTATATACGTATGGGTTCCAGGCTCGATATTTGAGGCTCAGTAGCACCAATCTATCCTGATTTCTTGTATGTGTCAATTTTATTATTTTTGTAATTTTGTATGTTTGATCTGTAAATTAAATAATTATTTTTTATAATATTTAATTGGACAGAGTATATACGTATGGGTTTCAGGTTCGATATTTGAGGCCCAGTAGCACAAAGCTATCCTGAATTCTTATGTGTGTCAATTTTAATATTTTCATAATTTTGTATGTTTGCTTTGTAAATTAAATAATTAATTTTTATAAATTGGACAGAGTTTGTGTTTGATCTATCAGTATAAGAGATACTTAAACTACAGGGATTCTACGCTAAAAGGCTCTACATTTTACTACGCTAAAAGGGCACTAGTCTTTATGCAAATAAATAATCTAAACTAGATAAAAACAACAAATACATTTTAATCATAAAACATTCACGAAAATACATATAAAACAACAAAAGAAATTTATTAACATTTTTATTAACAAAAAATAATGATTTCTCAATTTTTACATATTTTTTTAGAACACTAATATCTTAGTCCGGATAAAAATAACATACTAGTTTAATCGCAAAAAAATACTAAACAAGATGGAAACGCATTGAAAACAACTAATATGCATTATTTATACGAGTTTCGACATAAACTAAATCGGAATAACTCAATTTATGTTTTTCGAAAAGTCAATGAAATTGAAATTTTGAGCCCGAAACGAGGAAACCACAACAATAGAAGGTTTGGGTAGGATGTGGAACCTACTATCTTATCTTTTTGAGTGGCCGGTGGGGTCCAGTACAAATTTTTTGGATAATATTGGGNGGGGGGGGGGGGGGGGGGGGGGAAGGGGACTGTTTTTTTTTAAATGAGGGAAGGGATTCTGGTTCGAATGTGGGGAAAAAGAGGGACCGTTTATTTAAACAGGTATAGCGCGGTATATAACTGCGTTATACATATATAGTGCAGTTATATAGCGTTATGCTTAACTGTCCAATCAACCCCACATACCGCGATTTATATATGCGTTATATATGTATAGCGCTCTTTTAAAGAGCACTATACTTTAACGGCCAAAACACCGTTAAAATATAACGCTCTTTAAAAGAGCGCTATATATAAAATGGTCACTCTTTCTTTTACACCAATTTATATCACATTTGTTCAAAAAGACCACAACTCGATTCGGGTATCCCCTACTTCTCCTATATGTTCTCTTTTTTTCTTTTGGGATTCTTATTAATACACTTCACCTCATTATCTTATTTAGTGCTACTAAAGATTATCAAAACACTTGGGGCCTGACAAAGTAGCTTTAGGTAAGTTTATTGCTTTTGTTTCAGATATCTTTGTTGGCTTTATTGAACTCCTAAAATGCTGCAATTTATTTAATTAATAATAATCCGTATTTGCTTTCGACAAGAAAAATTTTGACTGGTGTTATTTGTAAATAAAATTTAGTAAGCAAAAGCAATACATCGATCCTTGAAAGAACACCCAGAGAAATTTTCGTAAAAATTGCGTGGGGTAACCACTTTTTAAAGGGGTATTTACTTTTTATTCAGTAGTTTTAATGCTTAGTAATAGTAACCACTAGTCTATTAAAATTAATATGAAAATATTGTGCTACCCTTTCTTCTATCTCTTTTCCTTTCCAAATCCTCTATCAAATCCAGGTATACCAGTAATGGAGATAACGTCTAGCTTGTGCTGACAACTATCAAATTCTTCCTACTCTCAATCAAATCAAAAGGTCTTGTTCCTATGAACATATACCGCCCTTTCGTTTTCAACTCATTTCCGTATTCATACCCCAAAATAATATAAAGTATTTATCAATTATTATTCCCAATTTTGTTGTTAATAATGATTTCGATAACTGTAATCTTGATGTTTTTGGCGAGGCAAATACAATCATTGCAATTCCAGGTGTTATTGGGTTACACAAAATGACATAAAGAGTCATGGTTGTGGTAGGTACTTGGTCCGGAACTTAGAGTTACAAGTTAAAATGTTAAGGACAATTAGTCCTTAACTTAGAGTTACAAAAACAGAAATTAAGGACATGTAGTCCTGAACTTAGAGTTACAAGTTAAAAAATTAAGGACATGTAGTCCTGAACTTAGAGTTACAAGTTAAAAAGTTAAGGACGGGTAGTCCTTAACTTAGAGTTAAGGACGGGTAGTCCTTAACTTAGAGTTACAAGTTAAAAAGTTAAGGACAGGTAGTCCTAAACTTCAAGTTATAAGCTCACAAATTAAGGACATGTAGTCATTAACTTAGAGTTACAAGTTAAAAAGTTAAGGACATGCAGTTCTGAACTTAGAGTTACAAGCACATAAATTAAGGGCATGTAGTCCTTAACTTAGAGTTACAAGAACATAAATTAAGGACATGTAGTCCTGAACTTAGAGTTACAAGTTAAAAAGTTAAGGACAGGTAGTCATTAACTTAGAGTTACAAGAACAGAAATTACGGACATGTAGTCCTGAATTTAAAGTTACAAGTTAAAAAGTTAAGGACATATAGTCCTGAACTTAGAGTTACAAGTTTAAAAGTTAAGGACAGGTAGTTCTAAACTTCAAGTTACAAGCTCACAAATTAAGGACAGGTAGTCCTTAACTTAGAGTTACAAGTTAAAAAGTTAAGGACAGTCAGTCCTGAACTTAGAGTTACAAGTACAGAAATTAAGGACATGTAGGCCTTAACTTAGAGTTACAAGTACAGAAATTAAGGACATGTAGGCCTTAACTTAGAGTTACAAGAACAGAAATTAAGGACATGTAGTCCTAAACTTAGAGTTACAAGTTAAAAGTTAAGGACAAGTAGTTCTTAACTTAGAGTTACAAGAATAGAAATTAAGGACAAGTAGTCCTGAACTTCGAGTTCCAAGTTCAAACCTGAACTTAGACTTACAAGCTCATAAAATAAGGACATGTATTCCTAAAGTCTTGAACTTAGAGTTACAAGTTCAAAAGTTAAGGACACTTGGTCCTGAACTTTATGAGCAGAAGGGTATTTTTGTCCGGGCATGTAAAGTTTATTAATGCAGTGACTAAAGACTAAAGACATTTTAAACAGTGACTTAAAAATAAATACATGTGTTATTAGTGGTTAATCGTGCACTTCCCCCGAAATTTTGTGCAAGCAAATAAGGTTTAATATAGCGATTAGCAGAGAAGCGCTGTTGATGTAGCATTCGGGCAGCCCGTTTATCAGAATCACTACTTTCGATTACGAGACCTAAATTAATGTATAAAAATTTAATAAAATTACAAGAAATAGTATATTTGAATTTATAATTTTAGAAAATAGTAGATTCAGTAATTAGCCCATCCATAATATTTGTATTTGTAAATGTACAATAACAATAAAATAGTAGTAGTAAATTGACATGAAAAATAGAAGCTTGCTCTTTTAATTATCAATTATAAATAGAATAAAATAGTTAGGAGACCAGTTAGACTACATTGTTGTGAGCTTTCGTTCGTCAAAAAATATGTACATGGATTAGAATACGATCAATTAATGGAGGTATCACTTGAACGACGTGATTTAAATAATGAAAAACATGTTTAAATATAACTCAGATAATATTCGAAGTTGATAGTAGAGAAAATTTTAAAAAATTAGGTGTTCGTCCAACAAAGAAAAGAAAAAGAAATCATTTTAATATTTGCTTGAACTGACAACTCTTTCAAAATGCAATGTGACGAGTTGAAAAGGATTTTATGATTAGGAGTATTCATGAAAAATAAAAAATTAGAAGCAAATTAATTTAAATTAGGTTTCAAAACGAGAAAATCTAATTGATTGTGAAGTACCATTAGGAAATCACATGAGTTGAGGGTGCAAAACAGAGTTTTTATCGGTATTGTCCCTTATCTTTGAGAGTAGGTCTATTTTGGTCCCTTAAATATAACCCTGAGCAGATATAGTCTCTTAAGTATGTTAAATTGGAGCACTTTTAGTGTCACTGACACAATATGTTCAAAAACTAACGGTCTTACCCAACTCTGATTCATGAAGCAAATCTTCTGCTCTGAAGCAAAACGTTTCCTCTCCTTTTATTGGATAACGCAAATTATCGCTTTAATTACTCATTTTTAAATAGTGTCTTCTAAAATTTTGACCTTGAAAATATCCCCTTCTGTGCCCGTTTTTAATGAGAAAATGACATTGTATAGCTGTTGTAAAAATAATAACCGAAAATTTTTATAAAATTGTATATTTTTTTGTATATATATACATTTAAAAATTTCAGTTAATTTTTCTAAAAAGAAAAGTTAAAATTTGAAAAAAAATAGAGCTGCCATGAACACTTCTAGGCATATTATTGAAGCAAACGAATAACTAGGTTGTATTATCACTTTTAGCCCGTGCGAGAAACTATTTATATCTGATAGCAGAAAAAGTATATAAAATTTGTATAATCTATGTATATTAACATACAAAATGTGTGTGTGTATATATATATATATATATACAAATTTTATACATTTTTCGGCTATTATTTTTACAACAACTATACAAGAGATAATATCAAGGTCAAAATTTTAGAAGCCATTATCTAATAATGAGGAAGTAAAGTGATAATTTGCGTTATTCAATAAAAGGAGAGGAAACGTTTTGCTTCATAGCAGAAGATATGCTTCATGAATCATGGTTGGGTAACACCGTTAGTTTTTTAACACATTGTGTCAGTGAGACTAAAGGTGCTTCACTTTAGCATACTTAAGGGACTAAATATGCTCAGAGTTATATTTGAGAGACCAAAATAGACCTATCATCAAAGATAAGGGACACTGTTGAACAAAAACTCGTGCAAAACACATAGAATTGGAGTTACAAGTATATACACAGACTCTCATGTCCATCATACTTGCAAAACATCAACCAACACTCAATTAATTTTTCATTATGAAAGGATATGTTTTAAGATAAATGAATTTTTTTGGTCGGTCATCCAAGGAAAATAAGAGAAATATGAAGTCATCATGGGTTTTAAAATGACATGCTAGAAGATCACTAAAAAGGCGAACATTCACATATTAATGTAATATGCATTGTGGAGAAAGTTTTGGAACAAAATTTCGTGCCTTTGTGTTGGATTATATTTATAAATGTTGAAAAATTATTTAACCTGAAGAAAGAAAAATCATTTTCTATTTACAAAAGGAAACAATTTCTAAAATCTTGAGTTAGATTTGATTTTGAAACCAACATTTGTCATATTTCTCGAATAACATGACTTTGTGTTGGACTAAATATGCATTTCAACTTCACAAAAAGGTATAATAAAGAACTTTGTGAAAATAATTTTAATAAAAATAAGGAAAAAAGAATTGGTTTGAAAGAAAAAGAAAATATTAAGAGAAACAACTTTACAAAAGTTTTCATTATGGTCAATTTGGGAATACGTTTGCAAACATTATTTTGGTAATTTTCTTAATGTAATTTTGTTTTAGTTTTGTAATGTAATTTTATCTTTGATAAGTTAGGTTAGTAATTAATCAAGTCCTTTCTTTGGGAGTACGATTTAAGTTTTTTCACTATGGTACTATTAAATAGTGAATTCGATATTTATGTGTTGAACTTAAGATCTTTATATATATTTTTAATATACTGAAATACAACATTTGCGAAAATTTGTTAATCAAGGTTCAAATTAGTTTTGGAACAAACTTGGTTGTATTAAGCACTAATATGTTATAACTCTAAATAATTTTAAGAGAATTAATGCGGATATAGTAACCTTTTTTGTAAAAAAAAAAATGATAAAGAAAGAATATCTATTTTGGTGATGCAAATATTAGTATTTTGATTACAAAGTCAAAAATTCTAAATCACCAAGTGGCTTTTGATTATGTTTGATCAATTATCCCACAATTCACTATGATCTTCTATAGATGCTTTAACTCTCAACTCCTCCAGCCAACTTTATTTAATTAACTGCAAAACAACTCTAAAGGACAATAATAAAATTTTACAACCTTAGCTATGACAATTGGGCTCGGGCTCACACTCACTAGTTCTTGTGAATAAATGTCAATAGTTCGAGACTCTGAAGTCGAAGCTTGTACTCTTTGTAGGTTTTAATTCATTGGCTTACTATTTTTGAAGGGGAACTCAAAAGAATTGCTATCACACAAGTCGCAGGCGAAAGCTAAAGAAGAGTTACGATAGAACACGAAAATTACTAATTTCTTTTGGGATGAACGGAGTATGAAGTGGCTCATTTTCAAAATTGTATCTCTCGGTTACCTTTTCAAGTCTTCTCTAGTTGTTTATTACTATCATTTGTTTTTGGCAGAATAGCCAGACGGCTACATAAACTTGGATCACTCTTTTAATTTGCTACCTCAATTTGGCCATGTACCTATTGGCTACCTGTCTTTATTGACTTATATGTTTATTAAATACTGCTCACATACCTTGCACAAAATGTGAGTGCCATTTATATTGAGCGCGTGAACTTTTGATTTTTAGGCTGACATGACTTTATAACGGTAAAAAATAATAATTTTATCTCAACCCTTTTTATAAACCCACCAATATATAATCCTAAATTCATTTTTTCTCTTTCTTTTCTCTTCGAACATTGCTGAAGAAAGAACCTAATTTATCTCATCTTCTCTCTTTGTAAATCTGCCATAGTAGACCTACTCCCAACATAAAGTCTTGTTCTTTCCTTATTAAAGACCTAATTTTTCTCATCTTCTACTCTCTTCTCAGAAAATAATTAAAGAGCTCAAATCCTACAATCAGACTGGTAAAAAATGGTGTATTTCTATCGATACAGGCTTGTTGCATTGTTTCAAACATCATGGACTGATAAAAACTCAGGTCGTAGGTTCTATTGCTGCCACTAAGGCAAAGTAAGTGTATTTTGTCTATTTTTTTGATAGCCTAAATCTTCAGACCCTCCTCAAACCGCAATTCGAATCTATTCTTTTGATAGCCTAAATTTATTCTTTATTGTAGGCTCCTAGTGCTTGCGAATTCTTTAGGTGGCATGATAATCAAATGCTGGAGCAAACAAGGAGAGTGATTTCTGGTCTTTTGAAGAAAGTTAATACATATGAAAAAGAGAAGGTCCGGAAAGTGGATAATTATTGTACTTGTTGTTTACATAATTTGAACTTGGTTTAGGTATTCTACTTAGTTTATTGTAGAGTATTAGTATGTGTTATAAGATGGTGCTAAGGCAATGTACTTAGGTTCAATGTAATATGCAAGGTTCAATGTAATATGCAATTTTACCTTCAATTGTGTACTGATTAAAGGCATCATTAATATGAATATTCAACTTAAATTTTATGCTCTATTTTCACAGAAGTTTTCAACTTGTATTGACTTTGTAATATTTGATAGTGATAACTTCCAATAACAATGAATAATGAATAATGACGAATACCAATCATAATTACTCTATGACAAATGCAGTAGATATATAGTTCATTATATTGAGCTCCCAAGTTAAACTAGTCAGCCAAGGCAGAATATATAGACACAAAAAACTAGTCAGTCAAGTAGGTTACATAGACAAAGTAAAAGATTAAATTGGCCTACTAAGTCCGCCTATTTTAAACATCTAACAACATCCAAAATATTGACTAAGACAAATATTTTCCTATACAAACTACTTGTCACTTGTCCTTCTTTCATGGAGGTGCTGTTGTGTTGCTTCTTCTAGTTGACACTCTCATCCGTTGTAGATGGGCAGTTGTTATTGCCTTACTTCCCTTCCATTTCAAGCCATGTGGTTTAAAGCCAATGTCAATATTGGTACCAGATGCACTCGTAAAAGAAGTTCCACCCATGATAAGTTTTTCACCAGTTATACCACACTGAAATCACCCAAATAATCAGTACCAATTATACGCATCACATTCTGGTAAATTAAAAAAGCCATGGCTTACTTACATTGAGTATTGTCCTAGATGTTTCAGGGTCTACATATAACCCAAATCCAGTTTATTTTTTTTTCTTTTGTCCTCTAACTCCTCCTCCAACATCAGTTGGTTCTGTTGGCTCTCTTACTGGAATACATGCCCCCTTGCATCCATCTTCAGAAGCAATTTCCCTTTCTGTCTTCATTCCAGCAGTAGTACCCCTCCATATTCCCTTACCTCTTCCTCCAACAGTAGTACCCCTCCCTATTCCCCCGCCTCTTCCTTCAGCAGTAGTACCCATCCCTATTCCCATGAATGTTCCTCCAGTTATAGTACTAGCCCTCTCTATTCCCGTGTCTATTCCTTCAGCATTTCTTCTAACGGCTGATGTATCATGGCATACAGATATTGGGACAATATTTGAAGCTTGTTGGCTTGATTGAGTTTGTTGTCTTGACTGGGCTTGTTGGCTTGACTGGGCTTGTTGCCTATATATATACACGTATTAGGCAAATTGGATTTTTCTTTCCTAGGCTGAGGAGCGTAGTCAGAGGTCTTTGGTGCATGAATGCTTGACTTAAAGCTTGAACTAGGGGCAATCCAGCAACCATTTCAACTGGATAGCATCAAAAGGGCAAGATAAGAGGAGCCAATGAAATTCTTTCGGAGTTCTTCCCCGATGACGTCTAAGCTCTCAAGGACTCGGATTAGTCAACATGAATGAAATCTAAGAAAGCTGGTAGCTTGAGCGAGGAGCGAAGCCTAGCCCTACATATATATATATATATATATATATATATATATATATATATATATATATATATATATATATATATATATATATCATCCAATAACATACATATAATAATGATAATAATATAAATCATAAGTGTACTTATCACTCCTGGACAATGAGATTTGTTATGTCCTTATTGTTGACATTTCGAGCAAGTAATTTTTGCTCCTTTCTTGGACCACTTTCCCCACTTTTTTTTAGGTTCATCTTTAGACTTTCTTCTACATCTTTTTGGTCCTTCTGGCATCACCTTTGGAACTGGAGGTTCAATTTTGATATATATATATATATATCATCCAATAACATACATATACTAATGATAATAATATAAAGCATAAGTGTACTTATTACTCTTGGACAATGAGATTTGTTATGTCCTTGTTGTTGACATTTCGAGCAAGTAATTTTTGCTCCTTTCTTGGACCACTTTCCCCACTTCTTTTTAGGTTCATCTTTAGACTTTCGTCTACATCTTTTTGGTCTTTCTGGCATCACCTTTGGAACTGGAGGTTCAATTTTGATATTACTAGTAGCAGGCCACATGTTCATGCTTGGCATTGGTTGAATAACATACTTATAGGTCCTGAGAAAATAATCCTTTTCATACCACTTTTCTTTACGCTCTTCAGGTTCTTCATTTATATATCTATAAGCACATACAACATGGTGACATGGTATCCCTCTCAATATCCAAGATCCACATGTACATGTTTTATTCACTATGTCAACAATGAATGCGAGATTTTTCTCCCCAATCTTGAAATTGTATCACCATTAAACAGAACATGGCATCTCCTTGAAATTTATTTACTGTCTTCTAATAGTAGTCTGGCCATTTGTGTGATATCTGAAATTCATGTAGTAGCAAATTTTCTCATATCTACATGCCTTGTCATAATCACATGTCTAATATGTTCCAACATGCTAATGATTAATTTGTGTCTAGGCCCTAGTATCCAAGAATTGAAAACCTCACACATATTATTCTCAACTATATCACACTTATCATGCTCACTGAAATATGCCCTACACCAATACTCTTTGTTATAGCACAACAAATCTTCGCATATTTCTTTCCCCAACCTGCCGAAAGAAGCTAACTCTGATTTAAATTTTATCTCAATAGATGACTTTGCACATCTCCAAAATTATTTTCTTCTTTCCTCTCCTTTCCACTTCTTAGACCAATTTGACCAAATATGTATGGCACACATTCTGTGTTCAGCACAAGGAGCAACTCACTAATGCTTGGTACAAGTCCCTGCAAAATAGTATATACAAAAGCAACTCAAAACAAGAGAAAAATAAATAAAACTAGTAAAAACACAAAAAGAGTATATGTGGATACCTTCTGCATATCTGACATGACAATTAATCCTTCTCTATTGCCTAGATCTGTAACAAATGGTCAATGAACCAACTCCAATAATACTTAGTTTCTGCGTTTACAACAACCCAAGCTATTAGATATATCAGTTGGTCTCTATTCTTCCCAATTGCAAATAACAATTCTCCTTTACAAGCTCATTTCAAGAAGCAACAATCAAATCCTATCATCCTACTACACTGTCACGGCCCATTTCCGGAGTCGTGATGGCGAATGTCGTGGAACTAGGCAAGCCACCCATTTTATCTAACAAAGTACAATTTCCCATATAACGTCCTTTTTAACAAGTCTGAAATCAATAATAATAATAATAATAATAAATTCAATATTTTTGGGAAAACCAGTTTATGAAATCAAAAGACCAAACCCTACTAACCCCTGATCCAGTGTCACACAGTCATGAGCTGCTAATACTTAGTACAATCAAAAGAAATGACTAACATAGTCTGAGAATAAATACAACAGGTAGAAAGGAAAGAGAAGACGAGATCACGGTCGCCAGCTGCTACCTCGTCAACCCTGATGAAACTGTTGTGCTCCCTGACCCGAGCTAAATTCCATTGTACCTGTATCTGCACACAAGGTGCAGGGGGTAACGTGAGTACACCAACTCAGTAGTAACGAAACCAAACTACGGGCTGAGAGGTAGTGACGGACTAGACCTCTGATAAATTCAAATAACGGTATATAAATTGGACATGACAGTAATATATCAGGAAATGAACATGATGTATCAAGATATGTCTGTAACTCTGCATACTAGCATGAATGCATATAGAGCCATGAATGATGTGTACTCATTAATCACTCTCTCATAAGATGGTCCACTCAGTACTAGAATACGGCCTTCAGGCCCAGGGAAGTCCATCCCGGATATTACATGATCACAAGTGACACAGTCACCAAATACTGAGGAAAAAGGTCAATCCAGCCCCCACAGAGAAATCCATCTCCGGAACTTGATAACCACGGAGAAATCCATCTCTGGAACATAATAACCACGGAGAAATCCATCTCCGGAACATAATAACCACGGAGAAATCCATCTCCGAAATATCTGTGCGCTCACCAGGGGGTGTATAGACTCCGGAGGGGCTCCTTTCAGCCCAAGCGCTATATCAAGCCAACAAAGGCATGATTTCAGGATCGCTGCGGAGTGCAGTCCGACCTCATAACTGTCTCAAAATNCTAGCATGATTTCTATTTCGTTCAAGGTAATTACCACCTTCACAGTACAATATCAGTCTGGGATAACCAGTAGACAATGCCATGGGATGAGCCAGTCTACAAATATTCGGTAAACGCCTGCATGCCCATCACTTGGCATGTGCGTCACCTTAATTAACAGCAAATATCAAATAGTTTGGGGTTTTGAACCCTTAGTTCCAAGTTTGGAAACGTTACTTACCTCAAAATCGGCTAACACACTACTGCGCGTGTGCCCTTGCCACTAAATTCGGCCTCCGAGTGCTCCAAATCTACCAACAATCAGATGTATATTATGATAATATGCTAAGGAACTAATCCCAATCGAAATGTATCAAAAATACTCAAAAATCCCGAAATTGGTCAAACCCGACCCCCGAGCCCACGTCCCAAAATGCAGAAATTTTTATAACAAACTGTTCTTCATTATTTGACGAGTCCGTACATATAAAGAACACCAAAATCGGAGTTCGTTTGACCCCTCAAATCGACCCTT
>ML411686.1:105917-152018 GCA_005239525.1 Nicotiana knightiana | reverse complement strand
TGATGCGAGACTAAATTGCATAGTTTAACATGTGATATACCTTACATTTTATGAGCATTAATGATAAATTACACTTGTTATGTGCTTAATGAAGTTTATTTCATGTGTAGGTGAATTGAAAATGGAAACGGAGCTAAAGGGATGCAAATACGTCAAAAATACGCAAAAGGAGACGCCCGGGCGATAGCCGGGCGTTTTCCCCATAAAGCCTGGCCTCCCCTGGCGTTAGGGGGGCGTTTACCCCATAAAGCCTGGCCCCCCCTGGCGTTAGGGGGGCGTTAGAGCCCAAACGCCAGGGGTCTCCAGTTTCGCCCAAATCCGAGTTTGACGAGTTAAATGTTTCCCAGTTGAAATAGAAGTCTCCTACACGGTTAGAGTTCACCCTAAACCTATAAATAGAATCCTAAAACACAATTACAAGAGGATTTTCGTGGATGAAGAGTAGACAAGAAGAAAATTCCATTGAAGTGCAAGAACACCGATTTCTACAATCTAGTATTTCTTACTTTATATTTCAATTATGCAATTGTTTGTAGTTTTGTTTCGTTTAAACATGAGTAGCTAAGTTTTTAATCTAGGGTTTTGGTAGAACCCGTTGGGGATGAATTTCTTTTGATATTAATATATTTTGGTTGATTATTCTCTATTTGTTCAACTACGTTCTTATTGTAGTTAATTGAATGGCCATCAATTAGCTGTGCCTATTTAGTATGTATCTACTTGAGAGAGAGTGCATATTTAGGTAATTGTTTGAACAACACCACTCCCAGAGTATAGACGAAAGTCATAACCGAGGTTTTAGAGGTTGGCTTAGAGATAGCGATACCTCGGGTGCAATCTAAAGTGAACTGTATTGCGATCTAGCTAGCGTAACTTGAGAGAGTGCGTCTAGTAAATTATCATAATTACTCGAGAGAGATTTATGGTAGATAGAGAGTTCATGATTGATTGAGACGATTAATTAAGCTATAAGAAGTATCGGAGAAAGAATTCACCAACGGGGGAAACGATAACCTTAGGTCTTCATTATCATTGTTTACATTAAATTGTTAGTTTATTATTTTTTTAGTAGAATTAGTTAAACAACACAAATTGATATTCAAAAGTCTTAAGAAAATTTATTAAACATTAGTTTAGTATTTTATAGACCCAATTGATACGTTCAATTCTCTGTGGGATCGACTTTGGGTGTAATACCCCAAATTTATATTTGCAACGCCCGTTTAGTCTTTTATAAGATATAGTTGAGCGTGATCACCTGACATGGGGTATTCTTTTCTTATAGAAGTAATACTTATTTATGTGGATGGCATTCCAGCTTGTTGGTAGAACTCTTTCGTCCATAGCTTCTAACTCATAGGCACCTTTCCCAGCTATACCTCGAATTTTGTAAGGTCCTTCCCTATTTGGATGTAGCTTTCCTGCACCTGCTTCTTTCGTTGATTGAAAGTATTTTTTCAGAACGAAGTCCCCAATATCGAAGTACCTGAGATGAGCTTTACGGATGTAATAACGCTTTATGATTTATTTTTGAGCTGACATCTGTATCAATGCTGCTTCTCTCCGTGGTTCGAGCAGGTCCAGGTTGGTGCTTAATTCGTCGTCGTTTTCACCCTCCATGGTTGTTGAGAACCTTATGCTTGGTTCGTCAATCTCCACATGTATTAAGGCTTCTTCTTTCATATTAGGCCAATAGTATCCAGCTCTGATTAGTGTTTTCACTAAGGATCTCGCCCCTGAGTGATTTCCACAGTGTCCTTCGTGGACTTCTTTCATCGCAAATTCTGTTTGGTTAGGTCCAAGACATTTAGCTAGGGGTCCTCCGAACATCTTGCGATAAAGCGAGTTGCGAATAAGGCAGTACCGTGCAGCTTTGTGGCGATGTGCTTGAGCTGCATTCCTGTCTTCAGGTACAATGCCCTTCTACAAAAAAAATAAGAATTCCGTTTCTCCAGTCCCAAGTTAGGTTGTTGAAACTTACCTCATTCTTGTCTTAGTCTATTATTGAATGAAATAGTTGAACAACAATTGTATTGTCTTTGTTCGTTACTTCCGTGACTGCTGTGAGGTTCGGTAGTGTATCTGCTTCTGCATTTTCCTCTTTAGGTATTTGCATTAGCTTCCATGTTTTGAATTGTCTCACGAGCTCTCGTGCTTTTTCAAGATACTGTTGCATTCTAGTCTCTCGAGTGATGTAATTCCCCTGTATCTGATTTACTACCAGTTGGCAGTCGCTGTTGATCACAATTTGCTCGATTGAGAGCTCACTTGCGAGTTCAAGCCCTGTAATAACAGCTTCGTACTCTGCTTCATTGTTAGTTATAGGATAACACTTGATATCTTGTCGTGTCTTTTACCCATGGGTGATATTAAGACTATGCCTAAGCCGACACCTTTTATATTTGAAGAACCATCGGTGAACAAGGTCCATAGGCCTGTATTAGCACCGTTAAAGAGTTGTAAGTCTTTTTCTACTTCAGGTACAATGCTATTACTAAAGTCAGCAACAAAATCAGCTAGTATTTGAGACTTAATTGCAGTCCTAGGCTGATAGATTATTTCATGCTCCCTTAATACTATGTCCCACTTGGCTAATCTTCCTGACAATTCCTGTTTATGCAGAATATTTCTTAAAGGATATGAGGTCACAACGGTGATTGGGTGGCATTGAAAATATGGTCATAATTTTATAGATGCCATTATTAAAGCTAAGGCTAACTTTTCCAGATGTGGATATCCAGTCTCAACATCTAGCAAAGTTTTACTTACATAATAGATAGGTGATTGTTTATCTTTTTCTTCTTTTCCCAATACTGCACTTACAGCAATTTCTGAGACAGCCCGGTAGATGTACAATCTCTCCCTTGTTTTGGCTTTGAAAGCAGTGGTGGTTTCGATAGATAAATCTTCAGATTCTTGACGGCTAGCTGACATTCTTCAGTCCATTCGAACTGATTCTGCTTTTCGAGAACTGAGAAGAATTTAAAACTTTTTTCGGAAGATTTAGAAATAAACCTACCCAAAGCTGCTATTCTCCCTGGCAGTCTTTGAACTTCCTTTTTTTTTTTTTGTTAAAATATCAAATAAATCCTCTATAGCTTTAATTTGAGCGGGATTTACCACTATTCCTCCGTTTGATACAAGGAAACCCAAAAATTTACCTGATTGCACTCCAAAATCGCATTTCTCTGGATTTAACTTCATATTATACTTGCGTAAAATATCAAAAGCAGTAGAGAGATGCTGGAAATGGTCTTATGCTTGTGTTGATTTTACCAACATATCCTCAATATAGACGTCCATCGTCTTTCCAAGATGTTCTTGGAGCATTTTAGTCACTAACTTGGCTCTAGCGTTTTTAAGCCAAAAGGCATAACTTTATAACAGTAAGTCCCCCTGTTTGTAAGAAGGATGACTTTTCCTCATCTGAGGGATTCGTTTTAATCTGATTATAACCAGAATATTCATCTAAGAAGCTCAATAATTCATGACCTTCTGTGGCATCAATCATTTGATCTATATGTGGCAATGGGAATGAATACTTGGGGCATGCTTTATTTAAGTTAGTATAATCTACGCATACTCTCCACTTGACATTCTTTTTAGGTACTACCACAGTGTTTGCTAGCCAGTTAGGGTACGTTACCTCTTGTATCGAACCAATCTTCAAGAGTTTCTGTACCTCTTCGTCGATCACTTGGTTCTTGAATGGTCCTTGCTTTCTTTTCTTCTGCTTAACATGTACGAAGGATAGATCTTCATTTAGTTTATGAGTTATCACTTCTGGTAGGATTCCTATCATATCTGAGTGGGACCACGCAAAGCAGTCTGCATTAGTATTTAAATAATCATTTAACTTACCTCTTCGAGTGTGGCCTAGCATCATGCCTATTTACACTTTCTGTTCAGGCTTTTGTTCAAATAGTGGAATAGCTTCGAGCTCCTCCGTAGTTGTTTTGATGAGCTCATCTTCCTCCGGTTCACTAACGACGTCCGGTCTGGAATCTGCATCTGTGTGGTATAGTACACCTTCTGTGGTAACTTGATTCTCCTTCTCGTAAGTATTTTCTTTCGTACCTGTTTTAGCAATAATAATTTTCGTACTTTTTGGGTAGTAATTTCTTCTATGCCTGTTTGGGATGCGTTACATGCTTGGGAGATTCCCTTATCTCGTAATTCTTCCACCTCTATTTTCTTGTTGTAGTGTACCACATAGTTTATATTTCTTATGGTCTGCTGATCACTTTTGATTTTTTGAATCCCCCATTCAGATGGGAATTTAATTACCTGATGCAACATGGAGGGTATCTCTTTCATGTTGTGGATCCATGGCCTTCCCATGATCACGTTATAAGCCATGTCAGTATCGATGATTGGAACCTGGCACTTTTGATCACCCCCTCAGCATAATTGCTAAGTTCAATTTCTCCTTTTTGTTATAACCGTAGAGTTATCAAACCCTGATATGGCTCATGCCTTTGGGATTACTTAATTCCTTAGTAGCATTTCTTCCACGACTCTTAGCAAAATGATATTGACTGAACTGCCTGGATCAATCAACATTCTTTTTACATTAGTGTCATGAATAATTAAAGATATTACTAGAGCATCGTTGTGCGGAAGCATTAATCCGCCGATATCTGCATCATAGAAGGTTATATCGTCTTCTTCCATATTTTTACGAGCCCGTTTCCCTTATGTAATTGTGAACTGTGTGGTTGTTTTGCAAATCACTCCGTTTACTTCTTCACCTCCATATATCACGTTGACAATTCATTTTGGAGAAGGGGGATTTGGGGGCTCCTGTGTGTTCCTCATATATGCATGTTTACCTTTATCACTAAACAATTCTATTAAATAGCCCTATTTCATTAAATTTTCTACTTCACCTTGTAAAAATCTGCAATGCGCAGTTTTGTGCCCATGATCGTTGTGGAATTCACACATGTGATATGGGTTCCTTCTACTTGGATTTGACCACATCTCTTTGGGCCACTTAACCTTGTCTCCCATGTTCCTCAATACTGAGACAAGTTCAGTAGTACTTAAATTGAAGGTATGATACCTAATTTGAGTATTACCTCTAGGTCGCTCATCTCGATCTTTTCTGGATCTAGATGATAATGAGACTACGTCTCTTCCTTGTGATCTATAGTCCGACCTAGTATTTTTGAACTTGGGGCGAATATCACGTCCTGAGAGTCCTAAGTAAGGATCATACCTGTTTTTACCTGATCTTCTATCTGATTCTGGACGTCTGGATCTGGAAAGATCTTCATCTTTCGAACGAGCAATGATATCTTCTTCTATTTTGAGTTTAGTATTGTACTTGTTATATACATCGTTCCATGTTGTATCGGGGAATTCTCTTAGACTTTCCTTAAGTCGTCACGTGGCTTCTGAGCTTTTATCGTTTAGGTCGCTTGCAAATGCCATGGCTGCCCAATTATTAGGCACCCTGAGTAACTGCATTCTTTCTCGTTGAAACCTGTCTACAAACTCACGGAGTAGTTCCGTGTCTCCTTATTTTATTTTGAATATGTCTTCCATTCTATTCTCAACTTTTTGTACACTAGAGTGTGCTTTTATAAACGAATCTGCAAGCTTAGCAAAAGAGTCAATATAATTTTCAGGGAGAAGACAATACCAGGTTAGGGCCCCTTTGGTAAGTGTTTCCCTAAATATTTTGACAAGGAATGATTCAATCTCTTGTTTTGTTAAGTCGTTGCCTTTTACCCTAGTAGTGAAAGCAGTCACATGGTCACGTGGGTCAGTTGTTCCATCATATTTGGGAACGTCAGGCATTTTAAACTTCTTGGGTATAGGCAAGGGTGCCGCACTTGTCTTACAAGGTTGTTGAGAATATATATCAACATCAATGCCTTTGATGATAGGTGGTATTCCAGGAATTTGTTCGATGCGATCGACTGCTCCATCATCTGTTTCTACATGGTTAGCAGTAAATTTTGTAATTCTGAGTTATTAGATATACCTGGTCTCATTTCGAGAGATTCATTAGGAGTATCTCCTATTCCTGAGTTTGCCAATACAGATTGAGGATTTTCCATGGTGATGGTGTTATTGGGGGGTGGCGTCGGCGGTGTAGGTAACGATGCCGGTAATCCTCTCGCAAATACATGCAAAGCTTGGCTCACATACTCTACAATCATTTGCTTTACACGATCTTGTTCCACAGTTGGATCATTATCACCATTGTTGTTGTTGGATCTTTCTGGGATTGTTCCCTTGCACCACGTGGGGTTCCTGAAGGTGATGGAACTGGGTTCCACTCCTTTGCTGGTTGTTGTCATTGGAGTTTGACGTAGTTAAGAGTATATCACTTGAAAAGCAAACAAAGATTATCAGATTCCCGGTAACGGAACCAATTTGTTTAACCAAAGAATTTGACCCATAGACTAAAGCTTATTTTTAAGATTAATACGGGTGACTGATAATCAAGGAAATGGATAAAAATGAATAACAGACAATATTGCAGAAATATAGAAAAGCGAAGTCAATTATATTCGAGAATCAAATGCCTTTACAATTTGTATTCCCCTCCCTTATATAGAAGATTCTTATAACGTACAACTCTTAGTATGGTTTCTCATTAATGAATAATTATGACATTAATGAGGCATTACAAAGGATAACGGTAATTGGGGTACGGTTACATAACGTTTGAGTAATCAATTGTGGTTCTTTGAATCTGCCCATTGCTTTGTCTAGATTCATTCTGACCGTGCCTCTCTCCTGTTTTGTTCAAGTTGAGTTTCCCGTGGCTGGTAAGTTCAAGGGTTTACTGAACCGTGCCTCTTTGTACCGTACCTCTTCAAATGATAACATCCAGCTGTAGCGTTTTCCTGTGTCCACATGACTGGCTGAGTTGTCAAAAGTTGTCTTACATGTGAAACTCTTTTTTACCAATACACATATGTGTATATAACCAACAATCACCACTCCTCGCAACACCGAAGGGTGACCCATAGATCACTTCATAGTAGGAATAAACTCAATGACATTCGAATGGTACATCCCTCCACGATAGCAATTCGGAGCCAATAATTCCAGCCCGGTGCAGAACACACACCCATACTGGGCCTGCCAATTTCCTTAAATCAACTCCGGTCACCCACAACAGATAGATAACTCTCCGAAGCTTCACAATGACTGAATCATGGCACATACTAACATCTGACTAGCTTTGCTCGCATCTTCACAATTCACTACCAAAAAATAAGATGTTTATGAGAACTCTCAGTCTCGAAGTAATGAAGCACACCAATTACTATATCTTACCTCAAATCCACTGCTCGAATACATAACACATCCCTAATACTCAATCATTCCCCGAGGGATACCCAAATAATTCTTCTGTGTCACCAAGCAACCTTGAATATCAGCAGTTGATCCAACAAGAGAGTGTCAGTATACCAATGAAGCACCATTAACTCCACACATTGACCTTTCTGAAATGTATACCCTCATCAAGCCACCCAATTGGTGATATCATCAACCTAGTCATCTGAAACGACCAATGCTGCCTACGAATTTTTTTGACCTTCCTCCCAGAACTGAACCGTGACCTCACATATGCAAATCTCAACTCTACACGACATACCGCATACACCATGCCATCCTATGGTGAATATGAGAACTTCATGATCCCTTCCCAGCCACAAGCAACTACGTACCCAACTAGCCAAGAACTCCCTATTTGATCCCATTTGGAAGTAAAATCACTATACATCACCTGCACCTCACACCAGTAGAAAATATACATCTCTGACCGCAGTAGCAACCATCAAGAACTATCTAAATCCCATTTTTACAACACCAAACTGACATGACCAAATCCTTCTAACTCAACCAAGTTATGCATGTCACCAAAACCCAAGAGCATTGCTAAGAAATACCTGTAAAAATTCATTGCCTCTTAAACACCCAAAGAACTAGTCATATCCTTTACCATGTCGATCCGACCTACTACAAAGTTGTCCTATTTATCCTAGTTTCTTCTGACTTACCTTCAAATTGATACTTCTCTTTGCCATAATACCACAATTCTCAACCAAGACTCACCACACGAGACCCAAGCATAAAACCATACCGTCTGAGGCTCATAAGCCGCTGAATACTCTCTAAAATATCCCTAAAAGTACCACATTCAAAATACTTACCCTGAAGAGACTTCATGCGAATCTAAAGACATTACCTTCACTTTCCTGATACTGATATGTAGAATCCATGATAATGTAGAAATGCCACACGTCTTGTCACCCTCCAATGTAAATCTCAGTTCTAGCCAATACGCACGTTGAAGATTCTCAATTGTTACGTATAACCTTGAATCTGTCAGGAACATTCTCGAGAGTCATCCACTCTACACAAATCTTGCTTACACCGATCAAGCAAACACGACGACCTGACCCCGTTTGCACAACAACATACTAGGAAAGTAATCCACACACTTGAAGCAACAAGCAAATTCATACACTCCACCCACTACAACTTTTATAATTGCAATTCAATCATTCAATAGAATTCACCTACCCATAGAGTACATTACAACCTGTATAGAAGATTTTCCATTACTCGCGTCATTCCTAGATTCCACCTCTGCACGTCATAACTGATCCACCAATATACCTCAAACTGAAACCAATACAACACATAATCGCGCAATTAACTTATCATTAACAGCCTCCCCCACTTTCTTAAAGCCCACGATCAAAACAAACAATAACTCACAATGACCACGCGCTAACATCGCCATCATACCACAGTGAGATTCAGCTGAATCCTTCATAAGCTCATACCTAACTCAAACCATTTAACATCCGAAATCATCTCCAACCTCGAATTCACCATTGCAATAGCCGTGCCAACTCCAATAAGTGATCTAAACTCAATTTGCAACATATATCAATTACCGGTAAAACAAAACTTGCTACAAAATAACATAAGGATCACACAACCTCATGACACCCCGCGGGACATAGCCCCGCCTGCTTAGCCTCAAACTGATATTTCTACACACTTTCGAAGATCATAACTATTACGCAATCACTTTACCCTCCTACACTAGAACAATCAATGCATACCCTCGAGACATCACAATAAGATGTATAATAACCTGAAGTTGATGGCAGAACTAACACTTGAGCTGTGGCCAAAGAAATCTTGAGCTTCTGGAAGCTCTACCCACACTCGTCTGACCACATGGATACCCTCACTGGACACCACGTGTCCCAAGAAAGCTACTGGACTGAGCCTAAAAAAATTCACATTGGAGAACTTTGCATAAAGCTTCTCCTCCATCAATATATCTGATATTGTCCTCAAATACTGAGTATGCTACCCCTGGCTATGCGTATACATCAGGGTGCCATCAATGAATACAATAACTAAGGAGTGCTAATACGGCTGGAATACACCGTTAATCAAATACATGGGCGCTACTGAAGCATTGTCCAGCCCAACAGACATCACCAGGAACTCATAGCACAATAGAAGGATCCGCTTCACTCCACAACTGAACAACATAAGAGGTCTTCCCATACACTCACGACCCGAGGTCATGTGCCAACCCCAGACATAAGTCAAACACTCAATAGTTCTTGCTACATATCCAGCCCATCCCTTTTTTGTCAGAATCAAATAAGATGAACACATCTCGCCCTCAAATAACACTCACCACATAGACATTACAGTCACAAAATCCCGTCAATAAGGACACCAACAGACATATAAGTCCCCAAATACACGGCTCACACAATCGAAATCTTAGCACTCAAGCCACAGGATGAATCCGACCTCAGGTCCTCCATACTCGCCCATTATCAACATGCTAATATCATATCTAATCCATGGAAGTCACAAACCGTTGATGCACAGCTGATACCAAGCGCTGACCTGCACGTTCAAATACATGGAAGGAATTCAAGAGTTACACTTTTGGCTGAATAAAATGGATTCGCACGACAAGGATTCAAGAATGTGATATTTTGCTAAGGGTTCTGTAGCCTCTCGAAGATAAGTACATATGTCTCCGTACCAATCCGCAAGACGCTACTAAACCTGCTCATCACCGGTGAGTCCTATGTAACCTAGCGCTCTTATACCAACTTGTCACGGACCTTAATATAAACTACTCGTGATGGCGCCTATCGTGGAACTAGGCCAGCCAAATCCACACTCAAATCTTAAATAATCTTCCATTTATATCATTACTAAACCGATAACCCATAAATGTTTCTTTTTTAAACATTTTCTAAAACATATAAAGCTACACCAATATTACATACAATCTCGAGATCCCGGAGTCACTGGTCAAGAGCATCTACAGAAAATTTACAACTCTGGATAATAAACTCTATAATAGTAAGCAGAAGAGAGAGAGCAGGGTTTTACACACGTGCAGCTACCTCGCAAAATCTCTGAGAAGTCTCTAGTACAAATACACAGCTCACTCTGCCCTAGCACCTGGATATGCACTCAAGGTGCAGGGAGTAATGTGAGTACGCCAACTCAGTAGTAATGAAAATAAATAAAGGCTGAGTAGTAAGAGACACATAAAGTCAAATCATCATTTCACAATAAGCACAGTCTTTCTTTCCAGTAGTCTATACGTTAAATCATTACGCTTAAAAGCCGATTTCAGTAAAAATCATTTGGAAGTATACTTGCCAACAGTTTCAACATAACTTTCAAGAAGTATAGTGTAAAAATGATAAAAATCATAAAAAGACCCTCGGGCAAAACATATTTCATAAGTTTAGAGTGAAAGTGGTAAAATCATAAGTAGCCACTCGGGCAAAACATGTATCAAAAACTTCCCCTCGGGCGTAACATCACTCAGGATCAGCCTCTCTGGCATACCTCACAATCACTCATAATCAGCCCCTCGGGCAACTTCACAGTCAATCATACCTCCCAATCACTCGTCACTCAGCACTCGGTTCTCGCACTCAGTAGGAACCTACGCTCAATAGGGTGTTTACATACTCTGGAGGGGCTCCTTCAGCCCAAGCGCTAATATCAAGCCACCTCGTGGCATCTCATAACTTCACAATCAGGCCCTCGGCCTCACTAAGTCAGAAACTCTCAGTAAGCCATTCGGGCTATCAGTAAAATGGGGTACTCGATCCAAAACATCATTTTATATCTCAAAAATAGTGTATATAAGGCTGAGTTTCAAAAACAGTTAAACATAATATGATTGAGTGTATATCATAAGTCAACATTGTGAGAAAATAGCAGTAAAAGCCCCCCAAGGGGTCTAAACAAGTCGGCGCAAGGCTCCAAACATGGCGTATAGCGCATATATAGCAATAGTTTTAAAACACGATTTAACATATGATTTAAAATAAATATGCAGCTCAATAGTTACCGCGGAAAGGACCAAGTCCAAATCCAAAAATCAGTGCACGCCACACACTCGTCTCGGCATGTGCACCACTCCAAAAATAGTGAGAAAATACGAAGTCTGGGGTTTCATACCCTCAGGAAAAAGTTTACAGTCATTACTTACCTCAAACCGGCCCAAATACTAATCTGTGATGCTCTTTTCTCTTGAATCGGCTCCCGACCGCTCCGAATCTATCATAAACCAGATTAATATCATCAATATACTCTAAAGGAACAAGGCCTACTCGAAAACTTATCAAATTAGGCAAAATTCCCGAAATTGGAAAAATCCCAGCCCTCGGACCCACATCTCGGAATTCTATAAAAATTGCATCACAAGAATCCTTATCCTCTCCCGAGTCTATACATATAAAATGCATCAAAATCCGACCTCAATTGACCCATAAATTCCTTAATTATAAGTCGTAATTTCCCAAGCCCTAAATCCCAATTTATGCCATTAAATTCCACTAATTCCAAGTCTAACCCATCAACTATCAACATAGAATCGAGTTTAGCCCAAGAAACTTACCTCCACAAAAGAACCTCGAATTCCCTCTTCAATTTTCTCCCAAAATGCCTCAGCTTGCATGCAAAAGTGATGAAAATGCCAAAAATTCGCTAAGGGCCCTTTATGTATGATCTGCCCAGTGATTCCCGCACCTGCAGCCCCACTAGCGCACATGCGCATCCGATTTAAGTCCCGACTTCTGCACATTTGGACCTCTTCTCTCACCTGCGGGCTCGCAGGTACGGACAGGCATCCGCACCTGCGCTCCTAGGTGTGCTCCTAGGCCAGGTCTCCCTCTTCCGCACCTGTGCATGGTCTTCGTACCTGCGGACCTCGCGCCTGCGGTCCTCCTTCCGCAGGTGCGACCACACCAGCAACAGTATTTTTGCTGCAAATTTCCAAGTCCAAACCTCCGTTAATCATCCGAACTCAATCCCGAGCCCTTAGGGACCCCAACCAAATACACCAACACATCATAAATCATCACCCAAACTTATTCGAACCCTCTGGATACTCAAAATAACATCAAAACACAAATTCTACTCATGATTCAAGCCTAAGAATCCTAAATCTTCCGAAATCACAAACGATGCCGAAACCAACCAAAACACATCCGAATGACCTAAAAATTTGCACACACGTCCAAAATGACATTACGAACCTTATCCAACTTCTAGAATTCCATTTTGACCCCGATAGCCTATTTTTCACTGCCGACCGAGATCGCCAAAAACTAACTTTCGCCAATTCAAGCCTAATTCTACATCGGACATCAAAACCACATTCCAAACACACTTCTAAGTCCCAAATCACCTAACGAAGCTATACGAACCATAAAATCTATATTACGAGGTCGTTTACCAATAAGTCAACTTCCGTTTGACTTTTCCAACTATTGAACCAAGTTAAGAGACTAAGTGCCTCATTTCTCTCCAAAAATCGCTCCGGGCCCGAGCCAACCAATCTAACAAAACATAATGAAGTTGAACCACATATATGAAGCAGAATAGGGAAAACGGGGCTATTACTTTCGGAACGACCGGTCGGGTCGTAACGTGTTCTTAAGAAAAATGATGAGTTTTGAGGTTTAATTCATAGTTTTACATGTTATTTTCGTGATTTGATCGCACGAGCAAGTCTGTATGATGTTTTTAGACTTGTGTGCATGTTTGGTCTAGAGCCCCGAGGGCTCCGGTGAGTTTCAGGTGGCTTCGGGATGTTTTTAAACTTGAAAAAGTTTGCTGGTGCACCATTTCTGGTGTGCCCGCACCTGCGAGCCTTGAGCCGCATGTGCGAGCTCACATGTGCGAGTGCCTACCCGCAGGTGCGAATTTGGCCAACTGTTCCTTGTTCCATATATGTGGAATATTCATCGCAGGAGCGGGACTGCAGAAGCGGAAGCCCGTCCGCAGATGCGGTCCAAAGAGCCCCGTCCCATTTCGCAGAAGCGACCCACTGTCCGCACCTGCAGATGCTGCCCAAGCACCGCATGAGCGAGGGTCGGGCAGTGGGTTCACTTAATTAGAACCCCAGCCCTTCTTCTTCATATTTTTCGAACTAAGAAGATCTAGGGGCGATTTTCTTCACAGTAATTCATCCCCAAAGAGTTGGTAAACAATTCTAAACTTATCTCTTTCAATTACCCAATGATTTTTATCACTTTTCAATCCAAAATCAAGAATTTTCATGGTAAAAATTGAGGGTTTGGGTAGAATTAGGGAATTTTGACCTTGAATTGGGGTAGGATTTCTAAACTAATTGCATATGCGGGCTCGAGGGTGAATGGGTTTTTATGTTTTTTTTAGAGAACTTAGGAAAAGCATAAACTTTAAGTAAAGTTGGTTCCTTTAGCATTAATTAATGATATTTAACTAATTATGATTAGATTAGAATGTGTTGGAGGTGAATTCGAAAGGAAAAGCGGTAACTGAGCACTGAGTGGCCGGCGAAATTGAGGTAAGTGTTGTGTCTAATCTTAGCTTGAGGGAATAGGTATTGTATGACTACTTGTTACCTGATTGTTTGTTAAATCCAATGTATACACTACAAGAAATATTGCTTTTAGTGGCGACCAAAGTCGCTACTAAAGACTATAAAATCTCCATTAATTGTCTTTAGAGGCGACTTTGGGATCGCTCCACTTAAATCCATTACTAAATGTTATCTGTAGCGACAAAAAGGAGTCGCCACGGAAAATCAGATATTGCGGCGACTATGCTTGCCCCTAAAAGGAAACAATATCGCTACCAAAACGACTACTCAATCTCTGTTTCTGGGAAAGCCGCCACTTAAGAAAGACTTTAGTAACGAGTGCAGTCACCACAAATAGTATCTATTGCAGCGTTTCCGATCGCCACTGGTAGCCAAGGACTTTTAGTGGCGTTTCTCGTCGCCACAAATACTAATTTTGTCTTGCAACAAGGTATAGTCGCCACTAAAGAAAATTTTTCAATAACTAACCAATGCTATAGATTTATTTATGTATATTTCTATCAATTGCCTACAAATACTACTAAAAGCATCCAATTCAACAAACACCAAAAATATTTCTCAGCACAAATATTATGAATACTTTCATTACTATATAGTCAATTAGATAACACTGCCCAATACATTCTTGTTTATTGACATTGTATGCATTTATACATGACAAACGAAAAACAATACATTAAGTGTTTTCACACTTTGAACTACTCCTTGGTCGACGCCTTTTGACCCCAAAAAAAACAAAAAAGTAAACATTAAATGTCTTCAAACTCCTTAATCATCGCCATTTGTGATTGTTCATGAACCTTGTCCCTGTTATAAGAGGAAAAAATATAAGATCAAAATCCAACAAAAAACAAAAATTCCAACAAGATGAACAATTTAGTTACATGGACGCTACAATTGTAAGTTAAAAGACACTTTTGCATTTCCACATAAATAATATCATGAATAGTTTTGCTTTCTCAAAGTGGCAATAGCATCTAGTCATCCAGCACCATTTTTTATGTTGTTACAAACTGTGTACATAATAATTTGAACTCTTTTTGGTTTATCTTGAGTTGACATGTTCCATGTGCCATAGGCTGAGTTCTAGATATAAATGATATTGTCTTCCCACAAAATAGAAATTGATCAAACATAAATAAGTTTATATCAAAAAAACCAAACCAACCCGCCCCTCACTACCAAAAAATGAACTGCATCCATGCAATATAAGAATTGGAGTGAAACAGGAGAATGTAGATCTTAAGAATTAGCAGCAACCAAGCCTCTATCGTCTTCTAATCAGAATACCTTTAGAACTAGCTTCACCTTTGATTTTCTAGTGCATTTACTCATCACCTGGCTTGATACTTCCATGTCAAATGGGTATGATATGTATGTTCATAATTCAGACAGATAGTTCAATAACATAATAATTCAGACAGATGGTTCAATATCACTTACGATCTATTTTGACGGACACATTTTGGTTGTAAGAGGAGATTTCATACCAATAGATTTTAAATTTTTAAATACTACAAAATTTCATGTAGTACAGAGTTCTCCTAGTCATGAGCAGTTTCCTGGGCAAAGAAATGTAAATTCAGCGATATAATAAGTAGAAAATCAGAACTCATGTCTCTAGATTGAAATGTACACCAGGTTACCAATGTTATGGACAACGCACTTCTATAAATCTCTGAAGAAATAACCGTAGAACGAGAGTGGTAACTCACAAGCAAAGACTAGTGGAATTATTGCACGCAATTAGGTAGAAGACAATATGAAATTTCCGTGAAATCATCGATAAACAAACTTTTTTCACCACTAGCCTTAAATATCAATAAATGTATAAAATAACTCCTTGTGACAACAGGATTAATCCAAACAGTCTTCATTCATTAAAACAAACCAACACTACTTCCCAATCAAGTTTTTACACTAACTAAAACTACTTCTCTTTCGACAAACCATAAAACCAGAACCAAAAGAGATTGTCTCCTTCACTTATTCATTTGGCAGTCACTTCATAAATCGTGAATCTGATTTTAGTGGTCAATGAAGTGCGACGAGAACTATAAGGTCTCAGGTTCAAATCTTAGCGAAACCCCAAAAATAACTGGGTACATTTTTTTCCATATGCCTAAGCCTTGGTGAACAGAGTTACTCCATACATGTGTTGATGGGAGATAGCAACTACCTAATGAAATTCAAGGTACGTGCTAGCTGGCGTGAATACATCATCATCAAAATAATAATAATAAAAATATATTGAAAATCTTATTCAAGCGCAATCACAACTCTAGTAAAGATTTATAACATATATAGTATTGCCATCAATATTGATACGGCAACAATATCTATCGTAAATCAACCCCCAAATAAGACAATTAATTGAAGATTCTGGAAAGCTAAAATACAAAAAATTCAAGAATCCTAGCAAATCACTTCCTCTCAATTCTTTTGGAGTGATTCAAACAATTAATTAGTTCAATAGAATAAACCCTACATTAGAATAAGAAGCTAAGCTATGAAAAATCAAGATAGTTTTAAGAGTGAAGAAGGGCACACGTTACCTGTTGGAAGCAGCAGTGGTAGTAGCTCGAGTAAAATGCTGGATGTTGCAGAAAGTTATATTATAAATAAGTGCATAACAGTTGTATACAATTTTATCACTTTTAAATTATTTCAAAGAAGAAACATAGGATATGAGCTGAGGATTGAGCAACAGACAATTCATATAGTCATTTTTAAATGTATTTGTGTAGTAGTAATTATTTATTATAGTCAGCGGCGTAAAGTCTTACGAATTTTGTGTTGATTGACATGGAGGATGTTACCAAGATTTCTTTATATACATAATTTCATTGGGATCCAAACCTTTCATACAGAGTTATAGTACCATTCCAGTAGAGCAGCTACATATAAGAGATTCATTTATATGAGATGCCTCAAAATTAAAGATAAGCTACATATAAGAGATGCCTCAAAATCAGAGAGAGAAACTACATATAATTCCAGTAGCATGTCATCTCATGTTAGCATTACGTATATTTCAAACAAATAGACGAGACAAATCATGAAGAAAAATCCAGAAATTGCCCCAGGATATAAAACTAGAATACAGTTTCATAGGCCTTGTTGACAAATCCAGAATTGACATGAACATTTAACAAGCCAATAGCTTATTCTCAAGAAAACAAAAAATTAAAGAAGGAGAAGATGAAACGGATATAAGAAGGAAGAATTGTCAAGAGTACAAAATATTAACAGTACCTGTTGCATATTGGCTATGATAGTAGCCAATTGTTCTTGGATCCTCTTATCTACTTCTGCATTCACGTGTTCATGCTCATCCTCCAATTTCTTTTGCAACTCTTTTTCCAACTTCCTTTGCAACTATGTTCTATATTCCTTTGCAACTCCTCGGCTATTTGTTCACTTTCTTCTTGCACTCTGAGTATGATTTACTAAGTGCAAATTTTATAAAATAATATTTTCTACCACAAAGTATAATATTTAATTTATAGTAAACGTAAAAACCAGGTAATAAAGGATGATGTAATTCCTACTAAGAAATATCATACATGCTAACAGTTCTTGTCTCGTCTAGGACTAGCTTTGTTTGCTTCTGAAGATGACCAGGAACAGTCAAAAGGCTTGAAAGATAAGAACTCCATTGCAGCAACCTCGCATGGCTAACCATACCTCAATCATAATTAATTAGCGAAACCTCTATGTATAATTTGTCATATAAGCTATCATTATATTATACAAAAATGAACTTCTTTATAACAAATAATACATTTGAAACCAATAAAAGATAAAAAAAATATACAAACATTTCACCACCACAATCAAACGGCACACTCAAACTATATTTGGGAAATGCTATCAAATAAAAAGTAGGACAAGTTCTTGCTACTTGTAACACTGGAAAAGTTGAATAAAGAAAACAGATAGATATATCTCAATAACGTACTATAAGAGAATCAATATCTAACAGCATCACAAGTAGTATGACATAAGTCATATCCAATAGTATCCAAATCCTTGCACATCGTACTTTAGTGCAAATCCTAGCTCCAAAATAAGGCAGCCACATACTAGGGAAACAACATAAAGACGGTTTCATCATTAGGGATGTCGAATTTTCAGAAGAAAAAAAAATACAAGGCTTTGAAAGTTGTTTGAAAAGACTTTATTTCATAAAAAATATAAATTATTTAAGCTGAGTACAAGACCTGACTCACATGCTCTCCTTCCTCAATTATTTATAAGTATGACCTTTTTCTAAATATACAAGAAAAGACAGAGTAGAATGTTTGGCTAAAGTGAACAATGCTCATAAGTGTATAAACTAGAGATTAAATAAAGAAAAAATGATCATGTGCTACAAATTAAATACATCAAAAAATTTCTTAAAACTCAATATTTCAAAAGGAACAGAATCCATCTTCAAAACTAAAAACTCAGGTAAATTCAACCTAAAAGAAGTTTTTTTGCACAATTACTGAACTCAAGATACCAGTATAATATCGAGCATGCAATCACAATAACAACACCAAAAGGTCTAGAATTTTAAAAAACAAAAAAAAAAAACTTTCAGCTTACCTAGAGAAAGAAATAAGTGAGGTAGGACCGTCAAGACCGAGAATTGACAAAATATGGGAATAAAACTTCAAAACTTCGGACGGTTTGGAACACCTTACCCTCGCAATAATTTTCCAACTTCAAACTTTCCTCCTTCCTTCTTTAGCTTTAGACGACTGTCGGTTCCTCTAGATTTGCAAATGGGTCAGAAAAACTTGAGGTAAAATTAGAGAATACATTTACCAAAAAAAAAAAGGTTAGAGTCACAATTGGTAATTAGGACTTTTAGATCCCTACCATATGGTTCACATTTTGTGATTTGAGTAGATAGATTTGAGGTTTCCGACCGGAGAGAACATTGAGAATTTTACAGAGAAAGAAGGGAGCAAACAAGTGGTACTGCAGAAAAGAAATCGAGCAAAGAGACATTTGATATGTCTGAGGTCTTTTGATTAGAACATTAATTTTTTATTTACTATTATTAATTTTAGTTATTCTATTAGTGGCGACTAAGTTGCTCCTAAATATTCTTCTGCCGCGACTATTAATTGGTCGCTGCTAGATCTTTGGAGCCAAAATTTTGATCTTACCGGGAAAGAAAAATTCAGTAATTAGTAGCCGCATATTAGAGGCGCCTTAAATAAGTCGCTGTTAAAAGTTTATTTTCAGCAGCAACTTATAAAGTCGCTTCTAAAAGTATAACATTTGTTGCAACACATCAAGTCGCCGCTAAATGTTGTTGCAAAAAGTCCTATTTCTTGTAGTGATAGATGAGATGACAAGTACGTATACATTGTGGTGAGGTCATACCATGCAAGTAAATGCTAATTCTTGTTATTGTGGTTGTCTTAAAGCCTATCATGTGTGATTATTGTTGTTAGTGAAATGTTGAGAACATTGAGTTGAGATTGAAATGACAAATGATGATAGTAACCATGATGAAATATTGATTTCTTGTGAAACTCCTTTGACAACATTGAGTTGAGATAGAGATATTAAATGGTGATAGAAATTATGATGGAATATTATTTCTCGTGAAATCCCTTTTTTTGTTGTTGATGATTTGATGAGATTCTGAGGAAGGGTGTAAAGCACGAAGGGTGATGCCATGCATGAGTTAATTATATTGTGAGGAATAGTGAAAAACACGAAGGGTGATACCGTGTAAACTCTTAATTATATTCTGGTGAAGATGAGAGTAAAAACACGGATGGTGATGTCGTGTATTCTATTTATTATTTTATGAGGTTGAGAGTAAAAGAACGAAGGGTGATGCCGTGCAAGTTTACTTTCTATCTTTGATTGCTAAAAGTTTTGCTGATCACTATCTGTGTTTGTCTTATTGTTTTCCTCATTCCTTATGTTAAAAATTGCCTATCGCATGCTCCTTTTCAATTAATTGGTGTTTATATACTTTAATTGCTATTATTTCCTATTAGCATTATTTCGATGCCCAAGTTTTATGTGGTGTCTTGTCCTACCCTCGTCACTACTTCGTCGAGGTTAGGCTCGGCACTTACTCAGTATATGGGGTCGGTTGTACTGATATTGCACTCTGCACTCTTTTGTGCAGATCCAGGTACTGACCAGAGTTAGGAGATATCACTAGTTGCTCATTTTTTTCGGAGACACGAGGTAGATCTACGGGCGTCCGCAGACTCCTGAAGTCTTGTGACGACCCAAAGGGTCATCGTCCATGTTATTACCCATTCCGTACTTCCGAGACCTTGAAAACCTCATTTGTATTTTCCTCGATTTGCATGCACAGTCCGGACGCGTAGCCGGACAACTTAAATATGAGATTCTGTGAAAAATGCTAAGATTTGATATTAAAATGAATAAATTTAACTTCGGTCAAGATGTTTGTTAAACAGACCCGGACCCGTGATTTGATTGTCCTGGAGGGTCCGTAGGAAAAGATGGGACTTGGGCGTATGCCCGGAATCGAATTTCGAGGTCCCAAGCCAGAGAAATGAATTTTTGAGTAAAATTGTTTTCTAAAAATATTAAAGGAAATTGAAAATGAAATATGATTAGAAAGTAATGGTATTAGGCCCGTATTCTGGTTCCGGCGCCAGGTACAGGTCTTATATATGTTTTAGGCTCTTTCTGTAAAGTTTTCTTGAAATCGCATTTCGTTTGTCGTGGTTCGGGCTTAAAAATGGAAACTTTGTTGTTTTTAGGAAATTTGATAGATTTCATGGCTATTGAGGTTTAATTCTATGTGTATGGTGTTGTTTTGGCGATTTGATCGCACATGTAAGTTCGTAGGACGTGTGTGAGTAATCTGTAAAATTTGGTGTCGTTCCGAGATGTATAAGTCAGTTCAGCACGTTGTTAGAGAAGTTAGAAAGCTTAAAATTCCTAAGTTTGGTTCTTGAGGTTTAGGGGTGTGATTTCGAGTTTTAGCGTTGTTTTGAGTGTTATGAAGGCTCGAGCGAGTCCATATTATGATTCGGGACCCGTTGGTATATTTGGTTTAGAGCCCCGAGGGCTCGGGTGAGTTTTTGATAGGCCACGGATCTCATTTTTGATCTTGGAAAGGCTGCTGGTGTTCTGTTTTGCAGGCTTTGCAAATGTGAAGCCAGCATCGCATTTGCGAACAGTGCACTGGCTGGCAATGCTCGCAAATGTGAAGCCAGCATCGCAAATGCGAAGGTGCACTAGTTGCACAGTGATCGCAAATGCGATCCTTCCTTCGCAGATGCGAAGTCCCTACTCATGCAAAGTGATCGCAAATGCGAAGTATTCTTCGTAATTCCCATGCAGGGGTGTTCGCAATTACGAACACTTGTTCGCAATTGCGATGCCAACCAGTGGCCTGCACTGTACAAAACCGAGTTTTTACTTCACAGTTCATATTTTCTAAAACTCAATACTCCTAGGCGATTTTTCCAAAGAACAAGACTCTTCCAAATCGGTTGTAAGTGATTTTTACTCATTTCTTTCAATCATCAACATCATTTAACATGTTTTCAACTTAAAATCAAAGATTTTCATGGGTGAAATTGGGTAGATGTTGGTTCCCAACGCACACACAATTATACGTGGTCGACAAGTAATATAGGATTGTAAGTCCAGATATCGTACCCACAAGGACTTGTGATTAACTATCAACTAAACTAAACCCAAAAAAATATTTAACTAAAATTAATATAGAATAGTAAATTAAGAAATTAAAGATATAATTGGCAAGATTTTAGATACGAATTCAATGAGATCCGATATTCTAGAGTTATGGGTTGGCAAACAATCCCGTTGAGTTTTCGACCTAAATCGTCGTATCTGGTTCATTGATTGACGAGGTTAATATTGCTCGTAGCCTTCTCCCAAAGTACAACTCACCTATTCAAGCTAACCTAACGCCTATATTCCTATGAAATTAGGATTAACAAGAATGCATTAATAATTCCCGTATAATAACCAAGCAAGGAGATTAGGTATATTCCTATCCTAACCGCAAATTTGCTCCACTGAAGGGTTAAGATCTTGCTCTACCCAATCTTATATGCAATCTAGAATTCCCTCTCCTGAGTTCAACCCTGTATTCGCAGATAGTATTCAAGTGGTGATCAAAAACTCAAATAATTAAGCGCAAGATTGAATAACTAAACCAATTATGATAAAACAATAAGAACAATTCAAGCTTCAAACTACAACGTTCATGTAGCACCCAAAACTCTAGAACTAATAAACTATGAAACTAAAGGAAGAGAAGAGAAGAAAAACTAAGTAGAAGCCTCCTTCAAGGGTGGTGTGTGTTCCTCCACATCCATCCCCCTCCAAGTTGTGTTTTTCGGTCTATTTATATATTTCGGATAAACCCTAAACGTGTTGGAGACTTCTATTCCAACCGGGAAACTCTTAAAACCTTCAAACCTCGGAATTGACCGGACAGGAACCCAGGCGTTAAGCCCCAAACGCCCCCTTATCGTCAGGGCAGGTCTGGCTTTAAGGGCCAAATGCCCCACTAATGCCAGGGCAGGCCTGGCTTTAAGGGCTAAACGCCCCACTAACGCTAGGGCACCCTGGCTTTAAGGCCAAAACGCCCGGCTATAGCCCGAGTTACTCCTTTTCGACTCTTGAGCTTAACGTTTGTGCTTCCATTCAACTCGGCTTCCGTTTCCAATTCACCTACACATAAAATAAACCCCTTTAGGCACATACGACGTGTATTTTTATCATTAACGCACGTAAAATGTAAGGTATATAATGCTTAAAACCATGAATCTTATCCACGCATCAACACCCCACACTTAGACTCTTGCTCGTCCTCGAGCAATGGGACAATCTACTACCCTTTTACACGTACCAAGTTCATTATCAAGGATTAGTTTACATTTTAATCACACACCTTACTTCTTAACTATGATCGGTACGGGTAATCAAGTACCAACATAAAAAATTTCACAATATTTCCCTTCTTTAAACATGTCCGAGTATAACAATTTAATCAATCATACCAACAACCTAATCGCAACCACCCAACCTCAAGAGTCAACTTGCAACCACTAAGCCCTCTCATTTCATGCACCTACCCAACAAGAATGTTTACAACATTCCCAATCGTTCATGAGATCATGTGCCCTCACCAACAAACAAAAGAGTGAATATAAATAGTCCACACATTCAAATATGCTTTTGAACGTAATTTAAGGACATCACACAATTGAAAAAATTCTCTCACTCTCACAAAGAATTCAAATGCATCCCGTGGTCGTACCATAAGCTCGCCCGTAATGTGGATCTCCACTAATTCAAGTTAGCCAAATCTAGGATCTATTAGGACTTTTAAGGCTGTAATGTAGGCTAAAGGACGGGTATGATATATTTAGGATTAGTGATTATCCCTCCTAAGCACTTTAATACACTACCTTCACAAATTAACACATATTCTTCTCAACCAATTCATATTCAACATAGCCCTTTTTCAATTAAGCACTTCTATATTTTCACTAGCAGAAATTAATAAAAACTTTTGGAGGTGTGTATCTTTTTGTACATACTTTTACTATCATTTTTTTCTTTCTTTCCTATACACACTCCATACATGAAGATTCAATGGCTAGTGACTTTTGCATACAATTTCTGTGCACCAACGGGCCCTTACATGGCTCCACTCAAAAGTTAATCCCCAATATCTCACCTTACTTCTTTTAGCGACTAAGTGCCTTAGGAGGAAAAGGTGCAAAAATCTCAATTTAAGAACAAAATAGGGGTACGGCTTGTAATGTGGGTACCAAAGAAAAGGTCTAAAGGCTCAAAGGGGCTAACAATGGAAAATTTAATTCTTATGTGACAAGCACATCCATGATCAAGAAAGAAAATGCCTACGTCATCTCCTAGACTAGCATAACCTACAATTTCGCTTAGATTAACACACGGGGCAAGTTCTAGACTACACAGGATAGCATAGAAAATCACTAAACCTCACACATTGCACATGGCTCAATCACAACGGTTTTATTCAACTCTCAAGTCAAGCAAGCACACAAAATTGAGAGAATTAAGCAATATTACACTATGTAGCATACAAGTCAAACAACTGAGCTAAGACGTCACAAATTAGGCTATTTATTTTTCTCAGGCATCACATGTCAACCCAAATATAAGGGAAACAGAATGTAAGTCATAACCTAATATGCCGGCACCAAACATTTCATAGGGTAACTCAGTTCCTTCTTAACTACTCTAAAAAAAAATATTTAAAGTACCCGGTTCAAGTTACACCCTTGGAAAAGAACCGGAGCCCAAAGAAAACCCAAGGGATACTACCTAACTATTCTAAAAACTAAAAATAAAATCTTTTGGTGTTATTTTTAAATTGGACTATATCCCTAAAGAAAATTGTCCAATAGATCCATCGTTGGGAAAAGTTCAAATTTTTTTTCTAAAAAAAAAATTATTTTATACAATTACACTTCAGAAATACACTTCAAAAAGTAGTTTTCCCACCCCACACTTATGTTATGCATAGTCCTAGATGCATGATCACAAAGAAAAACATTAAAACAAGGGTGAGAAATACTCCCTGAGACCCTCTCGGGCATAGCCCGGACATGATTCTCAATCTTTAGAGTCGGGATGACCCCACACTCAAGATCAGACATGCCCCTCAGCTTCAACTGTGGGTACTCAGACTTCCCCTACTCTGCAAAATAAAAACAACACAGAACTGACAATAAAGAAAAATAATGAAAAGATATACAGGCTGGGTTGCTCCCAACAAGCGCCTTATTTACAGTCATGGCACGACTCTGCTACTTCACCACTTTTCCTTCCACTTTGAGGATATAAATTGCGTCCCCAATTTTGCATCAATTTTTCTGTCACGTTCATGGGGTGGTGGTGTATAAAGGAAGGGACCAAACAATGGGTATCGCATCTTGCACTTCTTGGCCCTTAGGTGAGGGATGTCATTTTGTCTCCTTGGCATCATAAATTTCAGAATATAAACACTTTGTTCCTCATCCATTGACTCCTCTATATGCTCAAGTGGATCAATTTCCATGTCACCAACCAAACACAATGTTGAAAAGTGTTTAGAATGAGGTCCAATACGCTCCAATTCTAAAACTGCATTATTTTTGACATCCTCTCTTTTATACTCTTCATCATCCTTGACATCATTAATCATTTGGTCGAATATTTGGATTTCCTCTTTCCGCTCCACAAGCTGGCCAGTATCCACAACTATTGATGGTAGGGCATCAGACACCTCAACCTTTTTATTCAATTGAGCCTGCAGGTCATGGATATCTGAGCCAAATTGGTCTATCTCTTGCCTGAGCTCAATTCTTCCTTCTATCAGTTGCTCTCTCATATTTGAAAGACCATCATGAAGAAACTCATGAGATTTTATTAGTTGAGCTTGTTCCTCTAGCCAAGATTGACTCATTATATCTGCTTCTTCAAAATTATCTTCTGGTGGGAACTCGCTCTCTTCGTTGAGTTGAGGTTCTTCCTGGGAATTGACCATTAATTCATCCACTTTAGCCTGGAGTCTTTTGATAGCTAAGTCGTCAAGAACTCGTTGCTCGGCTATCATGTTATGTTGCTCCACTACTTGTCTCATCAAGTCCATAATATGAGCCACGCTTTCCATATCCTCCACTTCCTTGCTCCTATCAAACTCATTTACATTATTAGAAACATTACAATCAAAGCTTAGAGAAGGATAATAAGAATTAAGACAACCATCCCAATGGCCACCTTGACAACCACACTCATTACAAAAATTCCACACATTAGATTGAGATGGACAATATTGCCACATGTGTGGTCCTCCATAATATGGACAAGGATCGCCACAATAAGAATAACCACTATTCGACCAATTATCATTCCAAGATGCCATGTCAAGAAAGATAATAAAGTATTAAATTAAGATATAAATAAAAATAAAATAAAAATAAAAAAAACCTAAGTAGACAAAAGTAAAAATTCAATCTAGTAGAATAGTTAATTTCTAAGTCCCCGGCAACGGCGCCAAAAACTTGTTGGTTCCCAACGCACACGCAAGTATACGCGGTCGACAAGTAATATAGGATTGTAGTCCAGATATCGTACCTACAGGGACTTGTGATTAACTACCAACTAAACTAAACCCAAACAAATATTTAACTAAAATTAATCTAGAATAGTAAATTAAGAAACTGAAGAGATAATTAGCGGGATTTTAGATACGAATTCAATGAGATCCGATATTCTAGAGTTATGGGTNAATCAGGTTTATTGATTGACGAGGTTAATATTGCTCGTAGCCTTCTCCCGAAGTACAACTCGCCTATTCAATCTAACCTAACGCCTATAATCCTATGAAATTAGGATTAAAAATATCGCATTAATAATTCCCGTATAATAACCAAGCAAGGCGATTAGGTATATTCCTATCCTAACCGCAAATTCGCTCCCCTGAAGGGTGAAGATCTTGCTCTACCCAATCTTATATGCAATCTAGAACTCCCTCTCCCGAGTTCAAACCTAAATTCGTAGATAGTATTCAATTGGTGATCAAGCAATCAAATAATTAAGCGCAAGATTCAATAAATAAACCAATTATGACAAAACAATAAGAACAATTCAAACTTCAAACTACAACGTTCATGTAGCACCCAAAACTCTAGAACTAATAAACTATGAAATTAAAGGAAGAGAAGAGAAGAAAAACTAAGTAGAAGCCTCATTCAAGCGTGGTGTGTGTTCCTCCACATCCATCCCCCTCCGAGTTGTGTTTTTGGGTCTATTTATATGTTTGGGATAAACCCTAAACGTGTAGGAGACTTCTATTCCAACCGGGAAACTCTTAAAACCTTCAAAACTCGAAATTGACCGGACAGGAACCCAGGCGTTAAGCCCCAAACGCCCCCTTATTGCCAGGGCAGGCCTGGCATTAAGGGCCAAACGCCCCACTAACGCCACGGCAGGCCTGGCTTTAAGGGACAAACGCCCCACTAACGCCAGGGCACCCTGCCTTTAAGGCCAAAACGCCCAGCTATAGCCCACGTCACTCCTTTTCGACTCTTGAGCGTATTTTTAACATTTATGCTTCCATTCAACTCGGCTTCCGTTTCCAATTCACCTACACATAAAATAAACCCCATTAGGCACATACGACGTGTATTTTGATCATTAACACAGGTAAAATGTAAGGTATATAATGCTTAAAACCATGAATCTTAGCCACGCATCAGTAGAACATAGGTTTTTTCTAAAATTGGGGTTTGAGGGTTCTGAAAATATAAAACTTACCCGACTCCGATATGCTGGCCTGAGGGGCATTTTGGTCATTTCACCTAATTTCGCGCTGTAACCTCGAATTTATAAGTAGAATCAATTGGATGAGATGTTATTTACAATATGAAATTTGTTTGAATATATTTGGGCCATTTAGAGTCGGATACTTGTGGGGAACGTGTGGTTTCGGGTTGATTGCTATACTTTGGACCTGAGGTAAGTGTTCGGTCTAACCTTAGCTTGAGGGAATAGGAGTTGAGTATAATTTTCTACTTGCTAATTGTGAAATACGATGTATAGGCATGGTGACGAGTATCTATACATTGGTGTCTAGCATGACCGCAAGTCTTTATATTGTGAATATTCCGATTTCGTGATAATTCCATGCTTAATTGATGATTTCTACATGTTGTGAAGAATATGTGAGGGAAATTGTATTGTGTGAACTCTGTTGGAGCATTGGCTCAAATTGTGAATTGAATAAAGAAGAAATATGAGATATTATGTCTTTGGAGCATTGGCTCAAATTGTGAATTGAATAATGATGAAATATGAGATATTATGTCTTTGGAGCGTTGGCTCAAAATTTTGAACTGAATAATGAAGAAATATGAGATATTATGTCTCGTGAGCGTTGGCTCAAGTGATAGAAAAATCATGGAAATAAAAGTGAAAGAAAGAGAAAGAGTTATTGAAATATACCCTTGCCGGGTCATTGTTGCTTTTGATATTGTTCCCTTGCCGGGATTTAATTATTTTAATTGATTTTTCCCTTGCCGGGATTTAATTGTTGAATTATTGTTCCCTTGTCGGGATTTCTATTCCTATTCGGTTTACTCCCTTGCCCTTGTTTGTGATTTCTGTTTGGGTGAGGAAGAGTGTTAAAGCACGAAGGGTGATGCCGTGCACTGTTTTCTGTTGTAAGGAAGAGTGTAAAGCACAAAGGGTGATGTCGTGCCATGATTTATATTAAAAGCACGAAGGTTAATACCGTGTTGATATAGTGAGGTAAAAGCACGAAGAGTAATGTCGTGCACCTTTCTTAGTGAGAATGAGAGTAAAGCACGAATGGTAATGTCGTGCACTTGTTTTGGTGAGAATGTGAGTAAAGAACGAAGGGTGATGCCGTGCATTGTTTGATATTGTCTCCCTTGCCGGGATGTTGATATTTCTGTTATTGTTCCCTTGCCGGGATTTCTATTTTCACGCTGTCTATTTCCCTGCCCTTGTTTGTGATGGTTGTTTGGGTGAGGAAGAGTGTTAAAGAACGAAGGGTGATACCGTGCCATATTTTATATTGATTATGCACGAGGGGACATTCCGTGACATGTTTATATTATTTATGCACGAGGGGACATTCCGTGCCATGTTTACATCGATTATGCACGAGGGGACATTCCGTGTTGTGTTTACATTGATTATGCACGAGGGGACATTCTGTGCTAGGTTTTACGTTGATTATGCACGAGGGGACATTCCGTGCCATATTTTATATTGTTATTATGCAGGAGGGGACATGTCGTGCCGCATATTTCACTGTTTAATCTGTGTTGTCATCTCCCGTTATTATTTTCAGATATTTCAGTCTGTTGTTTTTGTTTCTGTCATTTCAGTATTTGCTACCTCTCACTCTCAGCATTTTCTCCCCGTAACTATATTCTGGTTTAGATTATGCTATATTTACTTGAACGGCACAGGTTTATTCGGTAGTCTGGTTCTAGCCTCGTCACTACTTCGCCGAGGTTAGGCTGGGTACTTACTCAGTATATGGGGTCGGTTGTACTGACGCTACACCTGCACTTCTTTTATGTTGTATAGATTACATAGCCGGACCCGGAGGACATCATTAGTGGGAATGTCTTCCAGCTTATCATAGAGGCTTCAAGGTATACCCGCTGGCGTTCGTGGGCCTTGGCGTCTCTTCCATTCCTTTGTCTTCGATGTTCTCTTGTTTTTCGTTTAATTTCAAAGGCAGACATGTATTTCCTTTCAGACTTGTATTTAGCACTCTTAGACAGTTTGTGAGTTTGTGACTCCAGATTTTGGGAAATTTTGCGTCGATATTTTCTGATTAACTTTACTTAACTTAAAACTGTATTCATTACACTGATTTAATTTCGAAGTGTTTTAGCTTATTCTAAAAAGTTGAGATTTTCATGGTAGTTTAGCTATATATGTTGTCTTGTCTAGCGGGTTCAACGTTAGACGCCATCACGGCCCGATGGTGGGATTTCGGGGTGTGACAAGATGGTATCAGAGTACAAGGTTACTTAGGTCTCACAACTCACGGACAAATTGGTAGAGTCTGAGGGATCGGTACGAAGACGTTTGTATTTATCCCCCAGAGGCTGCAAAGTTAGGAGTAACTCCACATCTCTTCATCTCCATCATGCGAATTTATTCTATCATTGATGATTGAACTTGCATACTCTTGCCCTCTCACTAATCTCGGCAGCACGCGAAGCGTCTATGACCTAACCAGAGATGAAGCACCAGTGACAGCTACGATCAAGGGAAGAGACAGCAGCATAGCGCAGTCTAAAGCTCGAACATCAGCGCTTATTGTACAGTCTCAAATGGATCTAGATGTGGAGGCTCTAGCTCAGTCAGTATATGTTGGACTAGTCCAAGCTCTGGAAGGATTTATAGCTACTCCATAGTTGCAGGATGCACTAGTCCGTTTATCGAGGTTGGACAAGTTACCGAACAAGTTCCATTCCATTTCAGTGGTATATCTTTTGAAAACCCAGATGATTTTCTTGACCACTTCCGTGAAATATTGCACACCATGGGAATAAGTGTAAGGCAACGGGGTTGATTTATATGAGCTGTGAAGTTTAACATCGTGGATTATCAGGTATTGTGACCTATGACTTTTTGCCACATGGGGGAAGTCCACTGCCAATGAATAGATTACGAGGCTGCGTGTCATATCGATTTTGGTTTGGAATGTATAAAGCTGGAATTTCGGACGAACTCAGGACAGGTTGATACTTTATGTTGGCAGGTGGTTGAAATTGCCCTAGACTTAGGAGAGTAATATTTCATCAGAGCACTCAGGCTACGTTCCCCATTGCAGCTACAACTTAACTACATGACAACCTAGGGAAAAAAAAAGGAGTCGGAATGTCGAAAGTGGATGTTAGATTCCTAGAGGTTGAGACCCAGTCTGTTGATATATTTTCTATGGTATGGATGAGGTCGTTACATTAAATGATTTCACTAAAAGAATAAATCTCTAATTGTTATAGAGTAATGATTTTCTGAACTTAATTCGATTATGCTTATCTAGTAAAATTCTTCTAATATGCTCCTCTTTCAGTCGAGCTTCGTAACTCAAAACTCTACTTATGTGAATACTTGTATTGAGGAATTATGTGGGGTTAACTGTGTTTACAATTACATGTTGAACTTTTTCTTAACGAAAAATATTTAGATGAAGGAAATGGAATGTTTCGAGTGGCACGATGTGCATATTACTTGTGATTCAGAATCGAGGACGAGATCCTCGCGTGTTAAAATGATTTGGTATATTTAGACAGGACCTCGAGCCGCGGTGGAAGATAGTAAGGATGAGATCCTCGTGATGGAAATTCTTGTGTTTGAACTCTCCCTTGTGAATTAAATTCTATTTCTTCTTACTATAAGTATTGTTAGGAAGTCATGCTTGTTAAAAACTTATGTATAAAAATAAGAGTAATAATAATAATATTAATAAATAAATAAATAAATAAATAAACTAATTAACCATCTGTGTGTAATTTGCTAAATCCGTGCTATAATTATGGAGCCTTATCTTACCAGGTAGATGCCGCTCCAGGTGGCGTTAGATGAGGCACGCTATTTCGGGTAATTATGAGGTCTTCAAGCATCGTATCTCGATATGAGTATTGTGAAGGAATTGGAGGAGAAGTTACCGGATTTGTTGGGTAAAGGCTTCATTAGGCCAAGTGTTTCTCCTTGGGGTGCTCAAGTATTGTTTGTCAAGAAGAAAGATGATTCGATGAGGATGTGCATAGATTACCGGCAATTGAACAAGGTTACAATCAAGAATAAGTATCCACTGCCGAGGATTGATGATTTGTTCGATCAACTTCAGGGTGCCAAGGTATTTTCAAAGATAGACTTGAGATATGGCTACCATCAGTTGAGGATTAGGGAATCCGATGTCCCTAAGACAGCTTTCCGCACTCGGTACGGGCATTACGAGTTATTAGTCATGTCGTTTGGGTTGACAAATGCCCCAGCAGCTTTTATGGGCTTGATGAACCTAGTGTTCAGACCTTATTTGGACTCGTTCGTGATAGTATTCATTGATGATATATTGATATACTCCTGTAGTCAGTAGGAGCACGAGCAGCATCTCAGAGTGGTTCTTCAGACTCTGAAGGATAGTTAGCTTTACGCAAATTTTTGAAGTGTGAGTTCTGGTTGAGTTTAGTTGCATTCCTGGGTCATGTCGTGTCAGCAGAGGGTATTCAGGTTGACTCGAAGAAGATTGAGGCAGTCAAGCACTAGCCTAGACCTGCATCAGCTACAATGATTCAGAGTTTCTTGGGATTGGCAGTCTACTATCGTCGGTTCGTAGAGGGATTCTCATCTATTGCAGCCCTGATGACCAGGTTAACCCAGAAGTGTGCCCAGTTCAGATGGTCGGACGAGTGTGAGGCGAGCTTTCAGAGGCTCAAGACGGCTCTGACTACGGCACCGGTATTGGTTTTGCCCACAGGTTCAGGGCCTTATACAGCCTATTGCGATGCTTCCCGTATTCGGCTTGGTGCAGTATTGATGCAGGATGGCAAGGTCATTGCTTATGCTTCGAGGCAGTTGAAAATTCATGAGAAGAACTACCCAGTTCATGATTTAGAGTTGGCATCCATTGTCCACGCATTGAAGATTTGGAGGCACTACCTGTATGGCGTGGCGTGTGAGGTCTTCACTGATCATAAGAGTCTCCAGTACTTGTTCAAGCAAAAGGAGTTGAATTTGAGGCAAGGAAGATGGTTGGAGTTGTTGAAGGATTATGATATTACCATCTTATATCACCCGGGGAAGGCTAATGTGGTGGCTGGTGCTTTGAGTAGGAAGTCAACTAGTGTGGGCAGTCTTGCTTTTATTCCGGTCAGTCAGAGGCCGCTTGCTTTGGATGTTCAGGCTTTGGCCAATCGATTTGTGAGGTTGGATATTTCTGAGCCTAGTCGAGTGTTGGCTTGTACGGTCGCTTGTTCTTTATTATTGGAGCATATCCGTGATCGGCAGTTTGATGATCCCCATTTGTGTGTCCTTAGGGAAATGGTACAGCGTGGAGGTGCCAAGCAGGTGACCTTATATGATGATGGTGTTTTGAGATTACAGGGGCGAGATTGTGTTGCCAATGTTGATGGGATTCGAGAGTTGATTTTAGAGGTGGCCCATAGTTCCTGGTACTCTATTCATCCGGGCGCCGCGAAGATGTATCAGGATTTGCGGCAGCATTATTGGTGGCATAGAATGAAGAAGGATATTGTGGCATATCTGGCGCGGTTTTTGAATTGTCAGCAGGTTAAGTATGAGCATCAGAGGCTTAATGGTTTATTTCAGAGGATTGAGCTTCCCGAGTGGAAGTGGGGGAGGATCACTATGGACTTCATTACCAGTCTTCCGTTGACTCGGAAGAAGTTCGATGCAGTGTGGGCCATTGTTGATAGGCTGACCAACTCAGCGCATTTCATTCTTGTGGCAGTCTCCTATTCGTCCGAGAGGTTCGCTGAGATCTATATCCGGGAGATTGTTCATCTTCATGGTGTGCCGGTATCTATCATTTCGGACCGGGGCGCGCAGCTTACCTCACATTTTTGGGGAGCAGTTCAGCGAGAGTTAGGCACGCAGGTGGAGTTGAGCACATCATTTCATCCTCAGACGGATGGGGAGTCCGAGCGGACTATTTAGATATTGGAGGATATGCTCCGGGCTTGTGTCATTGACTTTGGAGTATCATGGGATCAGTTCTTGCCTTTAGTAGGGTTTTCCTACAACAACAACTACCAGCCGAGTATCAAGATGGCTCCTTATGAGGCTTTATATGGTAGGCGGTGTAGATCTCCGGTTGGATGGTTTGAGCCGGGAGAGGCTCACTTGTTGGGTACAGATTTGGTTCAGGAGGCCTTGGACAAGGTCAGGATCATTCAGGATAGGCTTCGTACAGCTCAGTCCAGGCAAAAGAGTTATGCAGATCGTAAGGTTCGAGATGTGGCTTTCATGGTTGGTGAGCAAGTATTGCTCCGAGTGTCGCCTATGAAGGGCGTGATGAGATTTGGGAAGAAGGGCAAGATTAGCCCTAGATTCATTGGCCCGTTTGAGATACTTGATCGAGTGGGAGAGGTGGCTTATAGACTTGCATTGCCACCCAGCTTATCAGCTGTGCATCCAGTATTTCATGTGTCCATGCTTCGGAGATACCACGACAATCCAGCCCACGTCAACACTGTCCAGTTGGACAAGGACTTATCTTATGAGGAGGAGCCGGTAGACTTTCTAGACCGGCATATTCGTCGATTGAGATCCAAGAGTTTCCCTTTTGATCGTGTTCGGTGGAGAGGTCAGCCTCCTGAGGAATCGACCTGGGAGTCCGATTCCGATATGCGGAGCCGTTACCCTCTTTTTTTCTCGACTCAGGTACTTCCTTCTTCTGTCCCTTCGAGACGAACAGTTATTTTCCTTGATTTGTGTGCGCAGTCCGAGCGCGTAGCCGGACAGCTTAAATATGAAATTATGTGAAAAATGCTAAGATTTAATATTAAAATGAATAAATTTGACTTCGGTCAATATTTTGGGTAAATGGACCCGAACCGGTGATTTGACGGTCCCGGAGGGTCCGTAGGAAAATATGGGACTTGGCGGTATGCCCGCAATCGAATTCCGAGGTACCAAGCCCGAGAAATAAATTTTTGAGTAAAATTATTTTCTAAAAATATTAAAGGAAATTGAAAAGGAAATCTGATTAGAAAGTAATGGTTTCGGGCTCGTATTCTGGTTCCGGCGCCCGGTACAGGTCTTATATATATTTTAGGCTCTTTCTGTAAAGTTTGGTTGAAATCGGATTTTTTTTGTCGTGTTTCGGCCTTAAAAATGGAAACTTTGATGTTTTTAGAAAATTTGATAGATTTCATGGCTGTTGAGGTTTAATTCTATGTGTATGATGTTGTTTTGGTGATTTGATCGCACGGGTAAGTTCGTAGGATGTTGTGTAAGTAATTCGTAAAATTTGGTGTCGTTCCGAGATGTATAGGTCAGTTCGGCATGTTGTTAGCGAAGTTAGAAAGCTTAAAGTTCCTAAGTTTGGTTCTTTAAGTTTAGGGGTGTGATTTCGAGTTTTAGCGTTGTTTTGAGTATTCTGAAGGCTCGAGCGAGTCCATATTATGATTCCTAAGCCGTTGGTATATTTGGTTTTGAGCCGTAAGGGCTGGGGTGAGTTTTGGATAGGCCACGGATCTCATTTTTGATCTTGGAAAGGCTGCTGGTGTTCTTTTTTGCATGCTGCGCAAATGCGAAGCCAGCATCACATTTGCGAACAGTGCACTGGCTGGCAGTGCTCGTAAATGCGAAGCCAGCATTGCAAATGCAAAGGTGCACTGGTTGCACATTGATCACAAATGCGAAGTCCCTACTCCTACACAGTGATCGCAAATGCGAAGTATTCTTCGCAATTCCCATGCAGGGGTGTTCGCAATTGCGAACACTTGTTCGCAATTATGATGCCAGCCAGTGGCCTGCACTGTACAAAACCAAGTTTTTACTTAACATTTCATATTCTCTCAAACTCAACACTCCTAGGCGATTTTTCCAAAAAACAAGACTCTTCCAAATCAGTTGTAACTGGTTTTTACTCATTTCTTTCAATCATTAACATCATTTAACATGTTTTCAACTTAAAATCAAAGATTTTCATAGGTGAAATTGGGTGAATTAGGTAGAACTTAGGTTTCTTCTAAAATTGGGGTTTGAGGGGGTGATTGACCTTCGATTTGTGAGAATTTTATATGGCTAGACTCGTGAGGGTTCGAGGGTTCTGACAATATAAAACTTACCCGACTCCGATATGCTGGCCAGAGGGGCATTTTTGTCATTTCACCTAATTTCGCGCTATAACCTCTAATTTATTAGTAGAATCAATTGCATGAGATGTTATTTACGGTATGAACTTTATTTGAATAGATTTGGGCCATTTGGAGTCGGATACTTGTGGCGAACATGTGGTTTCGGGTTGATTGCTATACTTTGGACCCAAAGTAAGTGTTCGGTCTAACCTTAGCTTGAGGGAATAGGAGTTGAGTATAATTTTCTACTTGCTAATTGTGAAATACGATGTATAGGCATGGTGACGAGTATCTATACATTGGTGTCTAGCATGAGCGCGAGTCTTTATATTGTGAATATTCCGATTTCGTGATAATTCCATGCTTAATTGATGATTTCTACATGTTGTGAAGAATATGTGAGGGAAATTGTATTATGTGAACTCAATTGGAGCATTGGCTCAAATTGTGAGTTGAATAATGAAGAAATATGAGATATTATGTCTTTGGAGCATTGGCTCAAATTGTGAATTGAATAATGAAGAAATATGAGATATTATGTCTTTGGAGCGTTGGCTCAAAATTTTGAATTGAATAATGAAGAAATATGAGATATTATGTCTTTGGAGCGTTGGCTCAAGTGATCGAAAAATCATGGAAATGAAAGTGAAAGAAAGAGAAAGAGTTATTGAAATATACCCTTGTTGGGTCATTGTTGCTTTTGATATTGTTCCCTTGCTGGGATTTAATTGTTGAATTATTGTTCCCTTGCCGAGATTTCTATTCCTATTCTATTTACTTCCTTTCCCTTGTTTGTGATTTCTGTTTGGGTGAGGAATAGTGTTAAAGCACGAAGGGTGATGCCGTGCACTATTTTATATTGTGAGGAAAAGTGTAAAGTACGAAGGGTGATGCCGTGTCATGATTCATATTAAAAGAATGAAGGTTAATTCCGTGCTGATATAGTGAGGTAAAAGCACGAAGGGTGATGCCGTGAACCTATCTTAGTGAGAATGAGAGTAAAGCACGAAGGGTAATGCCGTGCACTTGTTTTTGTGAGAATGAGACTAAAGCACAAAGGGTGATGTTGTGCATTGTTTGACATTGTCTCCCTTGCTGGAATGTTGATATTTCTGTTATTGTTCCCTTGCCGAGATTTCTATTTTCACACTGTCTATTTCCTTGCCCTTGTTTGTGATTGCTGTTTTGGTGAGGAAGAGTGTTAAAGCACGAAGGGTGATGCCGTGCCATATTTTATATTGATTATGCACGAGGGGACATTCCGTGCCATGTTTATCTTATTTATGCACGAGGGGAAATTTCGTGCCATGTTTATATTATTTATGTACGATTGGATATTCTGTGTCATGTTTACATTGATTATGCACAAGGGAACATTCCGTGCTATGTTTACATTGATTATGCACGAGGGGACATTCCGTGCCAGGTTTTATGTTGATTATGCACGAGGGGACATTCCGTGCCATATTTTATATTGTTATTATGCATGAGGGGACATGCCGTGCCGCATCTTTCACTGTTTAATCTGTGTTGTCATTTTCCATTATTATTTTAAGATATTTCAGACTGTTGTTTTCATTTCTGTCATTTCAGTATTTGCTACCTCTCACCCCCAGCATGTTCTCCCCGTAACTATATTCTGGTTTAGATTCTGCTATATTTATTTGAATGGCACAGGTTTATTTGGTAGTCTGGTTCTAGCCTCGTCACTACTTTGCCGAGGTTAGGATGGGCACTTACTCAGTACATGGGGTCGGTTGTACTGATGCTACACCTGCACTTATTTTATGTTGTGCAGATTAAGCAGCCGGACCCGGAGGACATCATTAGTGGGAGTGTCTTCCAGCTTATCATAGAGGCTTCGAGGTATACCCGCTGCCGTTCTTGGGCCTTGGCATCTCTTCCATTCCTTTGTCTTCGATTTTGTCATGTTTTTCCTTTAGTTTCAAAGGCAGACATGTATTTCCTTTCAGACTTGTATTTAGCACTCTTAGACAGTTCGTGAGTTTGTGACTCCAGATTTTGGGAATTCTTGCGTCGATATTTTGTGATTATCTTTACTTAGCTTAAAACTGTATTCATTCCGCTGATTTAATTTTGAAGTGTTTTAGCTTATTCTGAAAAGTGGAGATTTTCATGCTAGTTTAGCTTTATACGTTGGCTTGTCTAGCGGGTTCAACGTTAGACGCCATCACGGCCCGATAGTGGGATTTCGGGGCGTGACAAGTATTCTCCTATTCACTTAGATATTGTTTTATTTCATTCGAAACAGATACATTATTTCTTTTCAGCCCATTTATTTGTAGTATTCGTTAGTAGTTCGTGAATTGTGACACAAGACCCTGGGGTAGTTTCATAGATATATATTTAGTTCGTGGTTCGGTTTATTTATTTTTTTATCGTTTAATTTTATTTTATGTTAGTCATCGTAAATCATTAGATTTAATCTATTCTAAATTTGGTCTAATGTGTTTAAATAAGTAACCAAAGGAACAATAACTAATCGAATTCTAACATCGGCTTTCCTAGCAAGTATTGTGTTAGGCGCCATCACGATCCCGTGGTTTGGGAATTTGGGTTGTGTTAAGTTGGTATCAGAGCACTAGGTTTCATAGGTCTCGCAATTCATGAACACGCTTGATAGAGTCTGAAGGATAGTAAACACAAAGGCTATCTCAGAGGCTATGAAGTTAGGAAAAAACTCATTTTTATTTCTACTCTGTCGTGCGATTCTTGATATCTCAAAAATAAAAAATAAAAAAATACTGATTGAATTCTTCTATTAACTCACAAATGACGAGAACACGTGCTTCTTCTTCCACAAACCAACAATCCGGTCTTCCAGCAGTAGCAGCTCCTACTTGGGGCAGAGGCCGAGGCCGAGCCGCGTCAGAGGCCGAGGCAGGGGCAGGACTCATCTTGTTGCTCATACTGCAGCCCCAACTGCGGAGCCCTAGATTGAGATTGATGAGGGGGGGGGGGGGCTCTAGCTCAGATCGTTCCAGCTGGACCATCTCAGTTCGCATCGGGGTTATTGCCACCCCGATACTTCAGGATGCTTGATCTGATTAGTGGGCCTGATGGAAAGTGTGGCCCAGACTGGCTCACTTCCTGTTGCAGCATTCGTATCTCAGGCTGGAGGAGGGGTCCAGACTCATGCTATCCACACTCCTGATCAGACTACTTCTCAAATCCAGACCTCAACAGCCAACCCAGTTGGGGTAGTTCAGACAATTGAGGCAACCCTGATTGCTGATGGGGCAACTATGACTTCCGATGCTTTGTGGAGACTGGACATGTTCAGCTAGCTAATTCCACTCCATTTAAGTGGTACGTCGTTTGAAAACCCATACGATTTTTCTTGACTGCTGCTGTGAAATATTGCAGAACATGGGGATAAGTTAAAAGCGAAGAGGGTGGTTTATATGAGCTATGATGTTTAGCATTGTGGATTATCAGACATTGTGACTTGTGACTACATGCCAAGTGGGAAGTCCACTGTCAAGGAATGGATTGCGGGATCATGTGTTATATCGGTGTTGGCCCAGAATGTATAAGGTCTAAAATTTTGCAAGAGATGAAGATGGGACTTGCGGTATGTCTGCCTCCTTAATAACCCTATACCTCAATACCAAAGGAGTTATATAAAAAACATTAATCTACGTAAGGTCTACTCAATGTGGAAGTCACGATTTCGGATTTTGGAGTGCTTCGGAGGGAATGCAGTGATGGACGAGCTTCTAGACCATAGTATTTGTGCCAGGATTTATTTGTATAAAGCTCTACTTTTGTGATCATTGTGCATCAATAGGGATAAGAGTTACATCCAAAGAATAACGAAGAGTATATGAATAAAAGAGGTCACTCAGCAGTGTTGAGACAACATAGTAAAACAAGAAATTGGTCGCCGGTGTTTGTAGCAAGCCTAGGAAGAGGATGACCATCCATTGCAACATCAACTACTTGGATTAGCTCTCCCAAATACTATTGATAGAATTTATTTCTCAGACTCATTAAAGGATTCAAATATAATCATAAAATTTTATACGACGCAGGGCAGATTGATACTTTATTTCGGCTAGTGGTAGAAATTGTCCTAGGCTCGGGGGAGTCATGTTTCATCATAGCACTCAAGCTACGTGCCCCATTGCAGTTACAACTCAACTTACATATCGAGCTAAGGGAAATGGGTAGAAATGTCGAAGGTGGAAGTCAGACTCCTAAAGGTGGAGACCCAGCCTGTTGATATACTAGGCTTGGGGGAGTCATGTTTCATCATAGCACTCAAGCTACGTGCCCCATTGCAGTTACAACTCAACTTACATATCCAGCTAAGGGAAATGGGTAGAAATGTCGAAGGTGGAAGTCAGACTCCTAGAGGTGGAGACCCAGCCTATTGATATACTTTTTACGGTATGGCTGAGGTCGCTGTATCAGATAGTGTCATTACAATTACAATTTCTAGTTTTTATAAAGTGGGAATTTCTTTAACTTTATTCGGTTATGAGTGTCTAAGAAAGTTCTCCTAATATGCTCCACTCATGGGTGCGCTTCATAACCCTGAAATATAATTATATGAATACGTGTGTTGAGAAATTCTATGGAGATAGATATGTCTATCAATACGTGTTGTAAATTTGTTTAACAAAAAAATTTTTAAAGAAGAAAATGAAATGTTTCGATTGGCACGGTGTGCATATTACTTGTGATTCAAAACTGAGGGCGAGACCATCGCATTTTAATATGATTTGGTATGTTTAAATCGGGCGACGAGACGCAGCGGAAGTTATATAAGGACGAGGTCCTTGTGATGGAAATTCTTGTGCTTAAATTCTCTTTTGTGAAATTAAATTTTGTACTATAGTACTAATAAGAATCATGCCTGTTAGGTTTATTTGAAAATTGTTGTATAAAATTTATATGTGCATAGTTTGCCAAACTGTGTTATAATTATTGAGCTTTAACCTACAAGGTAGGTCCCGCCCATATGGCATTAGATGAAACATGTTAATTCAGGTTGATAATTATGAGTTCTCCATGCGTCGCATCTCGTTGTCAATATGGTGAAGGGTTTAAAGGAGATGATTGTTAACGTGATGTTAGCTAATGATTCTGCCAATTGATTATGAGCAACTATTAAGATCATATTGAACCAAAAGGGTGTTCCATCTAAATGGTCGGACGAGTGTGAGGCGAGATTTCAAAAGCTCAAGACTGCTTTAACTTCAGCACCGATATTGGTGTTACCATCAGACTCAGGTTCTTTCACGGTATATTGTGATACTTACCGTGTTGGGCTTGGAGCAGTATTGATGCAGGATGGCAGGGTGATAGCATATGAGTCACGGTAGTTAAAAATCCATGAGAAGAATTATCTTGTTCATGACTTAGAGTTGGAAGCCATTGTTCCTGCATCGAAAATATGGAGGCACTATCTTTATGGCGTGCCATGTGAGGTTTTCACGGATCATCGTAGCCTCCAGTACTTGTTCAAGCAAAATGATCTTAATTTGAGACATAGAAGATAGTTAGAGTTATTGAAAGATTATGACGTCAATATATTATATCATCTAGAAAAGGCCAATGTGGTGGCCAATGCATTGAGTAGAAAAGCAGTAAGTATGGGCAGTCTTTCATGTATTCCAGTTGGTGAGGGACCGTTAGCTTCATATATTCAGACATTGTCTAATCAGTTTGTGAGGTTGGATATTTCGCCCATCCATGTTCTAGCTTGTACAGTTGCTCGGTCTTCCTTATTCGAGCCTATCAGGGATCGGCAGGATGATGACCCGCATTTGATGGTCCTTAGGGACACAATTCGGTACGGTGGTACCAAGAAAGTTACAGTTGAAGATGATGGTGTTTTGAGGATGCAAGGTCGTATATGTGTGCCTAATTTTGATGGCCTTCGTGAGTTGATTCTTGAAGAAGCTCACAGTTCTAAGTATTCCATTCACCCAGGTGCAGCCAAAATGGACCAAGACTTGAGGTAGCATTATTGGTGGAGAAGGATGAAAAAGGATATTGTTGCTTATGTGGATCGTTGTTTGAATTGCCAACAGGTGAAATATGAGCATCAGAGACTCGGTGGTTGACTTCAGCAGATACAGATTCCTGAGTGGAAGTGAGAGCGTATCACTATAGACTTCGTTGTTGGACTCCCATGGACTCAGAGGAATTTCGACGCCGTTTGGGTTATTGTGGATAGGCTGACTAAATCAACACATTTTATTCCAGTGGCAAGTACTTACACTTCAGAGCGGTTGGCAGAGATATATATTTGAGAGATTATTCGCCTTCACTGTGTGCCCGTATCTATCATTTCTGATCAAGGTACACAGTTTACCTTACACTTTTGGAGGGCAGTTCAACATGAGTTGGCTACTCGAGTTGAGCTGAGCACTGCATTTCATCCTCAGACGAACGGGCAGTCCGAGATTACTATTCAGATTTTAGTGGATATTCTTCGCGCTTGTGTTATTGACTTTGGAGGTTCTTAGGACCAGTTCTTGTCGTTAGCAAAATTTTCCTACAATAATAGGTATCAGTCGAGCACTCATATGGCTCCCTATGAGGCATTATATGGTAGACGGTATAGATTGCCAGTTGGATGGTTTGAGCCGGGACATGCTCGGTTATTGGGTACAAACTTAGTCTAAGAGGCCTTAGATAAGGTCAAGATTATATAGGATCGACTTCATGCAGATCAGTCCAGGCAAAAGAGTTATGCCGACCGTAAGGTTCGTGATGTAGCATTCATGGTTGAAGATAGAGTATTGCTTCGTGTATCACCCATGAAGAGTGTTATGAGAGTTTGGGAGGAAGGGTAAGTTGAGCCCTAGGTATATCGGGCCATTTAAGATTCTTGATAGAGTGAGGGAGGTAGCTTATAGACTTGTGTTGCCTCCAAGGTTATCCTCAGTTCATCCGGTATTCCATATGTCTATGCTCCAAAAATACCAAGGTAACCTGTAACGACCGACCGGTCATTTTGAGTTCTAGCATATTGTTCAGAAGGTTGAAGTCGTGAGCAGCTCCATTTCAGGTATTATGACCGTGGGCGTGGTCGGAATTGAATTCTAGGATGTTTAGAATTTATTTAGGAATAAAATTATCAATTTAGAAGCCTTAAGTTAGAGAAATCAACTAAGATTAGAATTTTGAGTAAACGATCTCTGAATCAGGATTTAAAAGTTCCAGTAGGTTCGTACGATGATTTCGGACTTGGGTGTATGTCTAGATCGGGTTTTGGATAACCCAAGAGCGTTTCGGCGTATATTATGGAAGTTAGAATTCTAAAAGGATTTCATGAATTTGGGGTTGGAGTGCATATCAGTGAGGTTGGTGTCCGTTTGGGATTCCGAGTCTCGGAATAGCTCTTTATGGTCATTCTGGAGTTGGGAGCGATCGGAAGTGAATTCGGATGTCCGGAGGTCATTTTGAAGTCATTTGGCTAAATATAGAAATTTGAAGGTTTTTGAGAAATTCAGCCGGAAGTGGAAGTTTTTATATCGAGGTCGGAATGTGATTCCGAGAGTTGGAGCAGGTCCATAATGTTGAATATAACTTGTGCTCAAAATTTGAGGTCAATCGGACGTGATTTGATAGGTTTCGGCATCCGATGTAGAAGTTTGAAATTCTAAGTTCTTAAAGAATTGGATTTGAGTGACATTCGTTATTTTTTGCGTTGTTTGATGTGATTTGAGGGCTCGAGCAAGTCCATGTCATGTTTTGGGATAGGTTGGTATAATTGGACGAGGTCCCGGGGGCCTCGGGTGGATTCCGGGTGTTTAACGGATCAAAGTTGAAGTTGGAAGAAGGCCTGAGATGCTGTCATCTGGTGCAACCGCAGGTGGGAGCCGTAGGTGCGGCCTGGAAGTCGTAGGTACGAGTGTGGCTTGGCTTGGCTGTGAACCTCAGGTGCAATTCAAATTCCGCACCTGCGAAGAGGGAAACCGCAGGTGCGGTGGATTTGGTCGCACCTGCGAGATCGCAGGTGTGGAGGAAGGACCGCACGTGCGGAAAATGCCTGGGCAGAATGCTTTAAAGATCGGGTTTGAGCCATTTCTCTCTCATTTATCATTTGGTTGAGACGATTTTGGAGAGATTTTCAAGGGGGATTTCACCAAGCATCAAGAGGTAAGGTGTTCTACTTGATTCTAAAGTTAAATACAAGATATGGCATGGATTTTTTAGCATGAAATTGGTAGGAAAATTAGGAAACTTTGAAGAAACCTAAAATATAGGATATTTGGATTTCAACCACGAATTGAGCATGAATATTGTAACAAATTATATATTTAAGTTAGTAAGGCTATGTGTAGAATGTATGTTCGAGAATTTCGGATTCCGGGCACGTGGGCCCGAGGGCATTTTGGTCATTTATCCGAGCGGGGTTGGGAAAGTATATAATATGGATTATTTGTGAGTATTTGGATGAATTTTCATTGCTTTGCCATTATGTGGTAGTTTAAGAGCGTTGTGCGTCCGTTGGGGGCATCGGAAGGGATTAGAAACTGATGCGAGGCTAGAATGGATAGCTTAACATTGAATATACCTTACATTTGAGGTGCTTTAATGATAAAAATACACTTGTTATGTGCTTAATAGAAGTTATTCTATGTGTAGGTGAATTTGAGATGGAAACGGAGCTAAAGGGATGCAAATACATCGAAAAATACGCAAAAAGAGACACCCGAATGATAGCCGGGCGACAGAGCCCTACAGCCTGACCCTACATGGCGTTAGCCAGGCCTTAGGGCTGAAACGCTGGCCTAACCCTGGCGTTATCCAGGCGTTAGGGCTGAAACACCAGCCCTAGCCTGGCGTTAACCAGGCCTTAGGGTCCAAATGCCCGGGGTTCCCAGTTCGGCCAAATCTGAGTTTTGACGAGTTTAAGTGTTTCCCGGTTGAAATAGAAGTCTCCTACATGGTTAGGGTTCGCCCTAAACATATAAATAGACACCAAACAACACAACTTGGAGGAGACAGAGGAGATTCGGAAGGATTCAACAAGAAAACACCATAGAAGTGACAAACATTGATTTCTACATCTAGTATTCATTACTTTGTATTTCCATTATGCAATTGCTTTTAGTTTTGACTCTCAATAACATGAGTAGATAAATTCTTTAGTCTAGGGTTTTGGTAGAACCCGTTGGGGATGAATTCACGGTGATATTAATATATTTTGGTTGATTAATCTCTTTTTGCTTAACTACGTTCTTATTGTAGTTGATTGAAAGAGCTCTCGATTAACTCTTCCTATTTATTATGTATCTACTTGAGAGAGAGTGCATATTTAGGTTTTTTTTTGAACAACACCACTCTNATAAGAAATATCCAAGGAAGAATTCACCAACGGGGGAAACCATAACCGTAGACCCTTCTTTATCATCATTTACATTATATTGTTAGTTAATTGCTAGTTAATTATTATTGTTAGTAGAATTAGTTAAACAACACAAATTGATATTCAAAAATCTTGAGAAACTTGATTAAACAACATATTAGTATTTTATAGATTCAATTGATACATAAATTCCTTGTGGGATCGACTCTGGGCGTAATACCGCGGATTATATTTGCAATGCCCGCTTAGTCTTCTATAAGACATAGTTGAGCGTGATCAAATTTTGTCGCCGTTGCCGGGAAATTAACGGTATTATCAATTGAGTTGAAAGAAATACAAAATTCTGAAACATAGTCAATTTTCTTTAAATTTTCGTTTTCACATTGAAAGTTTAACGTTTGCTAAGTGTTGCAGGTGTATGACTAGAACTCATTGAGGACTGGTGAAGTAATTGAAGCCTTAACAGACCCTGAGAAAGTTTTCAGGGCCATAAATCGAACCAACTGGAAAAGCAAACATCAACCACAAATTGAACAAATTGAAACCGACATGGAAGATCCACACAACCGGAATAATCATGAGGATGACGTGGTAGACCCAGTCGCTCAAATAGGGGCAGAGGCTCCTTTATATGACTGGGCACAACCAACAGTTGATAATTTGGCCACGTGATACTAGTTCCTCAAATACAGGTCGAGTCCTNTAAAGAACTTCCTGTCAATTTGCAAAACTCAAAGGCAGCCAAACGTCACTCAGGAGGCAATAAAACTGTTGTTGTTTCCATTCTCAGTGACTGGTGCTGCCCAGACTTGGCTTAACTAACTCCCCATCAACTCCATTACTACATGGGAGGAGTTAGTCAAGCAGTTCATGATCAAGTTTCATCCACCCAACAAAACTGCTCAACAAATTGATGAAATCTTGAGCTTTAGACAGAAACCAGTGGAAACATTACAAGAGACATGGGAAAGATTTAAGAGTATGCTGGTTATCTGTCCACATCATGGCATTCCTGAGCAAATGTTGGGGCAGCGTTTTTACATGGGTTTGGCTGATACTGTGAAAGCAAATGTTGATGCTTCAGCTGGTGGAGCATTCCTGAGCAAATCGTGGAGAGAGAGCCAAATCTTACTTGATAAAATGGCACAGAATTCAGGATGGACAACAAGGAATGCACCCATTACTCCTGTAGTTCATTCAGTGCCATTCGATCCATCAAATACCATTGCAGAGAACGTGGCCACCTTGATAACACAAATGAGTATCCTTACTAAGAGGGTAGAAGAATCGGGACAGAAACAGCAGGTGCACATCGTTGACACAACCAATGGGGGCTTATGCACATCTTGCATTAGTCAACCAATTGGTAATCACTGGAATACAGAAAGCCATCACCCCCCTTACCCAGAAAATATGAATTATGTGTCAAATTATGGAAGCCAGAGACAAGGGGG
>ML411686.1:62852-105404 GCA_005239525.1 Nicotiana knightiana | reverse complement strand
GTTGACACAACCAATGGGGGCTTATGCACATCTTGCATTAGCCAACCACTTGGTAATCACTGGAATACAGAAAGTTATCACTCTCCTTGTCCAGAAAATATGAATTATGTGTCATATTATGGTAGCCAGAGACAAGGGGGGCAGAACTGGGGTCAACAAGTGCAACCATATAGGCCACCCCACCAACAAAAAAACAGTGGAAATATGGGCGTCAGGGGACCGCAAGGTAATGCAACACCGTTTCAATGGCCACAGGGCTATAATCATCAGAATCAGCAACAATCTTACTACCCTTCTCAACAACAATAAGGGGGAAGGTAAGAAGATGGGTTTTCCAGGTTAGAAGCTATGATGCAGCAAGTAATTGGGTCAAATGCAAAAATCAGTGAGAGAGTAGATGTTCAAGATGCAGCTATAAAAAATATTCAAGTACAGTTGGGGCAGATATCTATGGTAGTGAACAATCGACCTCCTGGAACATTACCTGCAGATACTTAGATAAATCCTATTGACCAGGTTCCAAGGCAGCTGATGGCAGTGACTCTTTGCAGTGGCAGAGAATTAAATGTGGATCTGGAAAGAGCTCATGAAAGCAAGCAAACCGAAACATTGATACCCATACATGTTGAATTTGATGATTCAGCAACCTTGACTAAGGCAACAGTGCAACCTAATGAAGAAGAACCCAGTGCACAGATTGAGACTGAAAAAGAATTGGAGATGACTCAGAAGCCAGTAGTTGAGGTGGTGGCTGAGAAGGAAAATTCCCAAATCACTGGGAAAAAGAGACCACCAGCTCCATTCTCTCAGAGGCTGGCTAAATACCAAAAAGATGAACAGTACAAGAAGTTCTTAGACATGCTTAAGCAGATACAGGTAAATATTCCATTGATAGATGCATTGAAAGAAATGCCTGGATATGCTAAAATGATGAAGGAATTGATGTCCAGAAAAGTTGACTTCCAAGATCTAGCTACTGTCACCCTTACCCATACTTGTAGTGCAGTGGTGACACATACTATTGCTGAAAAGTTGTCTGACCCAAGGAGTTTTACAATTCCCTGCACCATTGGCAACTTGACTTTCACCAAAGCTCTATGTGATTTAAGGGCCGGCATTAATCTGATGCCGCTTGCCATCTATAAAAGATTGGGAATTGGTAGAGCCAGGCCCACCTCCATGCTGTTGCAACTTGCTGATAGGATAGTAAAGAGACCGTCAGGTATTCTGGATGATGTCTTGGTGCAAGTGGGAAAGTTTGTATTTCCTGCTGATTTTGTGATATTAGACTGCAAGGTAGATGAGGAAATTCCCATAATTTTAAGGAGGCCATTTTCGGCCACAGGCAGAGCTCTTATTGATTGTGAGACTGATGAACTTAAGATGAGGCTTAACAATGAAGAAATCACTTTCAACGTGCAGAAGTCTATGAGGAAACTAGTGAGTTCGCCAACTGCTCTCTTATTGATGCTGTGAATGTGATCCCAGAAAAAAGATGATGCTTTCGTGACTGTGGGGACCACTTAGGATGAATGTTTCATGAGTATGGATGATATGAATGGTGAAGAACTAGCTGATTGAGTGTTAGCACTTGAGGAAAAAGAGGTATGGAAACAGGCTCTCGAACTTGATACATTACATTTAGAGAATAGTGAGAACCTGCAGGCCAATCCATCTAGTGAAGCACCACCCATGTTAGAACTGAAATCGGAGGATGCTGATGTGGTAGAAAAGATACTAGATTTAACCAAGGACATCGATGATACATACTTTGTTGAATCTAGTGTCGGTATTGTTGAGGATATTGGTACATACTCCAACCAATTGTTCACATTTTATTTGGATGATAATATGCAAATAGAGTTATGCGAACCACCTGATGAGTTGAGGGGTTAAGAACAAGATGCCTACATTATTGAGTACTTCTTGCCAGAGAGTAAGGAGTACACATTTTGTCGAAAGGCGAAGAAACACAGATTATTAAAGGGTTTTATTGGGCCAGGAAAATTTGTTCCACCACCCCATGAGCATGATCGTAGAGCAGAATCAAAAATGGGGATTCAATTCACAAGTTCAAAGTGGAGGCATAAAGTGATTAAAGCATGGGCTCAAAGGAGCATGAAAGCGAGTGGATGTCGACACTAGTGGACCAGGGAGTTTCTTATACCTTACTATTATGTCTTGTTTTGTCGATATGTGATGCACTGAGGACATTGCATGATGTAAGTGTGGGGTGTTGTACATAATTATTGTGATTTGTTGTGTGCATTATTAGTAGTAGTTTAGTTTTTCATGTTAGTAAGTTTATATTTTAAGTAAAAAAATAAAAAATAAAAAAAATAAAAAAAATAAAAAAATATTTAGAAACATGTGGACTCTTTCTGACGATGTATCTTCTTGAAGGAAGTAAGTCTAAAGAAAATAACAAAAATATTTTTGTTTTAAGTAGTGTAGTAATTCCCCCTTGATTTTTTTTTGAACCACAGTGCTTTTCCAAGGGTTTTCAATTGAACCGGTGTAGGTAATTTTTATTTTATTTTTAGGAGTAGGAGTCACATGGTTAAGGGCTTAATAGGAGCAATATCTTCGAAACGTATTAATACCTTGAGAATAGTCAATACTTTGGTTGTGACCCTAGCAAGTGTCTAAAATGACCTCTCATCACTACTTCTCCGAGGTTAGGCGGGCGACTTACTGAGTACACGTTGTTTCTATACTCATGTTGCACTTGCTATGCATTTTATTGTACACGTACTTTCATAGCAATGTGGAGGATTCAGAGATTTAAGCAAGCTGCATCTTCCGGAGGCGATCCGCAGCTGATAGAGTCACCTTCATACTGTATCTGTTTCATTTTAAATTTCCTTGTCCAGTGGTATTTCAGACAGGCTTGTAATATTTGTAGGATTCTTAGAAATTGCTCATGTACTTGTGACACCGGGTTCTAGGGACGTGTTAGAATTTATTTCTTTAAACTGAATTGATGTGTTGTCGTATGTAAGTTTACTAAAATTTATTTATTTGACTATGAAATGCAAGAAAAGGTAACAATTTCGAAAATGTTAAAATTGGAATGTTATTTCAATTAATTAATGTCTTGGCTTGCATGACCTTGTGTCCGGCACCATCACGACCTTAGAGATTTTAGGGGGTGACATAACCCGTCCCACGTGTTAGATTTTAGCGCTGTCCAATTGGACAAATATTTGACTTATGAGGAGAAGCCGATAGCTAATTTAGACCGGCAGGTTCGCCAGTTGAGGTCAAAGAGTTATCCTTCAGTTCGATTGTAGGGGAACGGTCAGCCCGTTGAGGCAGCTACTTGGGAGACCGAGTCATACATGCAGAGTAAATATCCACACATGTTTGCCAATTCAATTAAATTTTCTATGTCCAATCGAGGATGAACGTTTGTTTTAGAGGTGGAGATTGTGATGACCCAAAGGGTTATATTATGAATTAAGACTCCGTTCCAGGTTTATTAACCATAAAAAGATTAATTTTAAATACCTCGATTTGTGTGCACAGTCCGGGCGTGAAAATTGAAAAGTTTCTATGTGAAAATATAAGAAATGCTAATTTTTAGAATTTAAAAATCTGTTTTAGTTGACTTGAGTCAACACTTTTAGTAAAATCGGATCTATGTTTCGACGATCCCGCTAGGTCTGCAATAAAATATAGGACTTCGTCATATGCCTAGAATTGAATTTCGAGGTCCCAAGCCTTGGAAATCAATTTTTGAAATAAATTTTTTTGCTGAATTATTAATGAAATAAAGAAAAGAATTAACGTTTGAAACTGTTGGTTTTGGGCCCATATTCTGGTTTTGGAGCCCGGTACAGATTTGTTATAGTATTTGATTACTATCTGTGGAATTTGGTGAGAATCGTAGTTTATCTGACGGGATTCGGACGTCCGGTTGAGAAATAGTGAACTTTAAGTGTTCTTAAAGAAATGATGAGTTTTGAGGTTTAATTAATAGTTTTACATGTTATTTTCGTGATTTGATCGATGAGCAAGTCTATATGATATTTTTAGACTTGCGTGCATGTTTGGTTTAGAGCCCCGAAGACTCGGGTGAGTTTCGGGTAGGCTTCAGGATGTTTTTAAACTTGAAAAAGTCTGCTGGTGCACCATTTCTGGTGTGCTCGCACCTGCGAGCCTTGAGCTGCAGGTTCGAGCTCACAGGTGCGACTTTTGCCAACTTTTCCTTGTTTTGTAGATGCGAAATATTCATCACGAGAGCGGAACCGCAAAAGAGTAAACCCGTCCGCAGATGCGGCCCAAAGGGCCCAGTCCCATTTTGCAGAAGCGGCCCACTGTCCGCACCTGCGGATTCGCAGATGCGGCCCAAGCACTGTAGGTACGAGGGTTGGGTAGTGGGTTCACTTAATTAGAACACCAGCCCTTCTTCTTTATATTTTTCGAACTAAGAAGACCTAGGGGCGATTTTCTTCACACAAATTCGTCCCCAAAATGTTGGTAAACAATTCTAAACTTATCTCTTTCAATTACCAAATGATTTTCATCACTTTTCAATCTAAAATCAAGAATTTTCATGGTAAAAAATAAGGGTTTGGGTAGAATTAGGGGATTTTGTAAAAATTGAATTTTAACCTCGAATTGGGGTCGGATTTCAAAACTAATTGCATATCTGGGCTTGGGGGTGAATGGGTAAACGGAATTTGGTCCGAACCTCGAGTTTGGACCAAGCGGGCCCGGGATCGGGTTTTAACTTCTTTTTAGAAAACTTAGGAAAATCATGAATTTTCAGTAAAGGTTGTTCCTTTAGCATTAATTAATGATATTAAACTAATTATGATTAGATTCGAGTGTGTTGGAGGTGAACTCAAAAGGAAAGGTGGTAATTGAGCAGTGACTGACCGGCGGAATTGAGGTAAGTGTTGTGTCTAACCTTAGCTTGAGAGAATAGGCATTCTATGACTACTCTTTACCTGTTTGTTTGTTAAATCCATTGTAAAGGTGAGGTGACGAGTACCTATACATTGTGGTTAGGTCATACCATGCGAGTAAATGTTATTTCTTGTTATTGTGGTTGTCTTAAAGCCCATCATCTGTGATTATTGTTGTTAGTGAAATGTTGAAAACATTGAGTTGAGATTGAAATGACAAATGATGATACTAACCATGATGAAATATTGATATCTTGTGAAATTCCTGTGAGAACATTGAGTTGTGATTGAAATATTAAATGATGATAGAAATTATGATGAAATACACTTTCTCGTGAAATCCCTTTTTTTGTTGTTGATGATTTGATGAGATTGTGAGGAAGAGTGTAAAACACGAAGGGTGATGATGTCACGACCTAAATCCATAAATTCGTGATGGTGCCGGAGATCATTGTCAGGCAAGCCAATCTTTAATTAATTGAAATAGATTTCCGGTTTTAGCATTTATTAAAAACCATTTCCTTTCACTTTATTACATATTAACTAAATAAAATATGTTAAGTAAATACAATGGTTTAAATAGTCCTATTTTGAAAAATATATCCCAACACATCCCAGAACCTGGTGTCACAATTACATGAGCAATTTCTAAGAATTTTACAATTTCTACAAAGCTTGTCTGAAATACAAGTGGACAAAGAAATTTAAAATAATGTAATACAATATGAGGCAGACTCTGTGAGCTGCAGATCGCCTCCGGATGACGCAGCTCGCCTAAGTCTCCAATCCTCCACATCGCTATGAATGTACCTGTGCAATGAAATGCACTGCAAGTGTAGCATGAGTATAAAAATAATGTGTACTCAGTAAGCCGCCTGCCTAACCTCAGAGAGGTAGTGACGAGAGCTCAAATTAGACACTTGCTAAAGGTCAATTTAGTATATTCAAGTGAGACACTAATCATGAATGTCATATACAATTTATTAAAATTCAGGAATAAATAATATCAACTCCTTCCACATTTAACACTTTAGGTGTTCTTCATTTCAGTCTACAATTAAAATCATAATCCTGGATAAGAAACATCAGACTTATTTCACATTTTACACATAAATTCTCCTTCCTCATAACTGCCCATTAAAACTTCCTTAGGCCGATAAACATGTATAAATCACGGCTAATACGCAGTAAATATCATGCGCAAGCAATGCCGAGGGTCGACGGCCCGAACCAACATAACATAAAATATGCACTGCCGAGGGTCGAACATCCCGAACCATAGATGCATCTATCTGTCCCGCTCGCGAATCGATCAAGCGATGCGATTATACATAAAATACTAAGGCTAGCCTACACCCGAATAATACCCGCGACTCAGGTGCTCATATGAATATACACAAATACAGGGTCATCCTGCTCGCGAATCATACATGCGACCCAGGCACCCGAAGTTACACATGTCCACACAATAAGTCCCAATTTTATCAAGAAAGTTGTTTTATCAGGAAAGTGGTAAAATTCTTTTTAAAGGGACATGAAATATAACGCTTAAATCTTTGTTTTGAAACTCATTTCCCATGTTTAATGATATTTCTGTAATACAACCCTATCAGGTACACAATTATCCACGGAGGAATAAATTCTCTTTCCAGATAATTAAGAAAATGAACTCTAGTGTACTTCAGATATTCAATTACGTTTTCGATTATATTAGAAGCTTATTATTATAGGCATGATTACACCTACAACACGTTAGGCATGCTAGTGGGTCCTAGACTACCCGGACAAGGCATAATAGTAGCTACACACAGACTCCTGTCACCTCGTGCGTACGTAGCCCCCGAAGATAATAGCATCTACTTAATTAATTCACCTAGGGGGGACAATTCCCCCTCACAAAGTTAGAAAGGAGACTTACCTCGCTCCGAAACTGCATAACCGGCTTCCAAGCCCTTCCGACGACTCCAACGGACGCACAACGCCACAAAACTATCCAAACAACGACAAACCAATGAAAATATTCTCTAATATTTGCAACAATTCCAAATTATATAATTTCCCAACCCTGCTTTGTGATATGACCAAAATGCCCTCGGACCCACGTTCCTCGAATCCAAAATTTCTCGAAGATATATTCTACCCATAGCCTTACTAACTGAAATATACAATTTACTCAAATATTCATGCTCAATTTGTGGCTAAATTTCCAATTTCCATTTTCTAGGTTTCTTTAAAATTCTCCAAATTTCCTACCAATTTCCATGTCTACTCCATTCATATAATCTTGTATTTTATTCCAAAGTGTGAAGAAATTACTTACCATGCGATCCTTGACGAAATCATCTCCTTCAAGCTCCTCAAAATCGCCCAGAGCATATGAAGATAGATGGAGAAATGACCAAATTCTCGCTTAAAAACAATCTACCCAGGCCTATTTCCGCACCTGCGCTTCCGCAAGTGCGACCAAATCTCCCGCACCTGTGGCCTTAGCCGCGCCTGCGGCTTCGTACCTGCGGCTAAAGCCTCGCAAGTGCGGTTACACCAGATGACAACAACCCTCAGCCTTCTTCAACTTCAAATATTTATTCGTTAACCACTCAGAATCCACCCGAGGCCCCCGGGACCCTGTCCACTTATACCAACCTGTTCCAAAACATAATGCGGACTTGATCGAGGCCTCAAATCACATCAAACAACATTGAAACCGCGAATCACACTTAAATCCCAATTTTATGAACTTAGAAATTTCCAACTTCTACATCTGATGCTGAAACCTATCAAATCACGTCCGATTGACCTTTTGCACACATATCATATTCGACGTTACGTACCTTCTCCAACTTCTGGAATTGCATTCCGACGTTGATATCAAAACTTCCACTTCCGGTCAGATTTCTCTAAAACCTTCAAATTTCTATCTTAAGTGAAATGACTTCAAAATGACCTACGGACATCCAAATTCACTTCCAATCGCGCTCCCAACTCCAAAAATCACCATACGAAGCTATTCCCAGACTCGGAATCCCAAACGGAAATCAACATCACTGAAATGCGCTTCAAGCCTAGCTTAGGAAATTTTCTTCAAAATACTGACTTCTACATTATACGCCAAAACGCTCCCGGGTTATCCAAAATCCGAACCGGACATACGCCCAAGCCCGAAATCGTCATACGAACCTGCAGGAACCTTCAAATACTGATTCGGAGGTCGTCTACTCAAAATTCTAATCTTAGTTGATTCTTCCAACTTAAGGCTTCTTAAATGAGAATTTTCTTCCAAATCAACTCTAAACTCACCGAAATACAATTCCGACCACACCGACAAGTCATAATACCTGAAATGGAGCTGCTCACGACTTCATACCGCAGAACGATGTGCTAGAGCTCAAAACGACCGGTCAGGTCGTTACATTCTCCCCCACTTAAACAGACGTTCATCCTCGAACGCGCTAAGAACTGCTCTGGAGTTATCTGAAATTACTGTTTAACACCTTGAGCACCCGCCCGTGCTACCACAATCCAGTTGAGTACATTAGCTTGATCAAATCTGAAGATTTCCCCTATTATCCATATAATAAGCTCGGAACCTAATTCCAACACTTGAAATTCTCTGCCTGGCCTAGTTCCAATACATAAACACCGTGTCAACTACCACATGGTGTACCAGAACATGACTGCACACTTTTGCTGAATTAGCACCATGCACTGCAAGATTCATCATCTAACCACAATGATGTTCCCTGAACCTTAATAACCAAAATTCCACGAATCTGATGCTCCCAATGCACCTCATAATATATATACTTACATCCTGCTATAATGCTGATGATACCACCACAATGGAGGAAATGTGCAGAAATCCATACCCAACTGCAGAGTTAACAAATCACTGAATACCTTGTCTTTATTAGAATCATCACCTCATTATCAACCTGAATAATGGTATTTGTTCTTTACTCTACACTTCACATAACTTTATCGTACTGATCCCTGATCCGATAATCTCGTCTCACCTAGTATGAACTGCTCAGACAACAAATCGCCCCAAACATGACCAACAACCTCATATGATACCACACCACGCCAATAGGCCATAACTCGAACATGATAAGTAAGAAATGACTCAGTAAGGGACTATTCAACTCACGCAACTAATATGAACTTTTCTCAGAAAATAGGAAGTAAAACATAAGAAAATAAATATAGGAACCTTACTCCTCATCATATTGTTGCGGTGTGCAACCCGTTCCAAATAACATACCTGTGGCGGCCTGCCACCCGATCCCAATAACATACCCGTGGTGGCGTGCCACCCGATCCCAAATAACATACTCGTGGCGGCGTGCCACCCGATCCAAATAAAATAATCGTGGCAGCATGCCACCCGATCCAAATAACATAAAATTCACGTAAGAAGACACACACCGAGCTAAATCGCTCACTACCACAAATATCGAACATCGGTCACAAGCACGCTAAGTGAACAATACCATCGTGGGGAGACTGAAAAAGCCGTAGTCTACAAAACGTAAGCACAACTGAGGTGCGATATATATATATACACACTCCGGATCTCAAGTTCTATCATGCTCACATAACATTCCCACTACGCGGGACCTCAACACATAGAAAATTATCAAGTCGTTTCACAACTCACACGGCACAATCAATATTACCTGAACTGACGAAGACAGGACAACGCCTGATATCCCAACACCCCTCCTTGAGGAGCAATATACTGAAATGAACATGCGTGGCTCATACGGAGCACATAGTCATATTTAAATCCATCCACAAACACCGAGTCTACCTTGCTCGCACCAAACTAAGCTAATAGCTTTACCTGGGTCCAAATTAACCCACTTTCTTTCATAATACGCAAGAACAACCATCATAGCTGGGATAAACACCCGAAACAACATAAACATAAATTGTGCACTGCCGAGGGTCGAATGGCCCGAACCATAGATGCATCTATCTGCCCCGCTCGCGAATCGATCATGCGCCGCGGTTATACATAAAATACTAAAGCTAGCCTGCTCGCGAATCATACCTGCGACTCAGGTGCTCATATGAATATACATAAATAAAAGGTCATCCTCATCGCGAATCATACATGCGACTCAGGCACCCGAACTTACACATGTCCACACAATAACTCCCCATTTTATCAAGAAAGTCGTTTTCTCAGGAAAGTGGTAAAATTCTTTTTTAAGGGAGATGAAATATAGCTCTTAAATCTTTGTTTTGAAACTCATTTTCCAAGTTTAATGATATTTCTGTAATACAACCCTATCACGTACACAACTATCCACGGAGGAATAAATTTTCTTTCTAGATAATTAAGAAAAGGAACTATATCCTTCTTCAGATATTCAATTACGATTTTGATTGTATTAGCAGTTTATTATTACAGGCACGATTACAGGTACAACACGTAGGCATAATAGCAGCTACGCACGGACTCCCGTCACCTCGTGCGTACTTAGCCCCCAAACATAATAGCATGTACTTAATTAATTCACTTAGTGAACAATTCCTCCTCACAAAGCTAGAAAGGAGACTTACCTCGCTCAAAAATTCCATAACCGGCTTCCAAGACCTTCTGACAACTCCAACGGATGCACAACGCCACAAAATTATCAAAACAACGACAAACCAATGAAAATATACTCTAATATTTGCAACAATTCTAAATTATATAATTTCCCAACCCCGCTTAGTGGAATGACCAAAATGCCCTCGGACCCACGTGCCCCGAATCCAAAATTTCTCGAAGATATATTCTTACCATAGCCTTACTAACTCAAATATACAATTTACTCAAATATTCATGCTCAATTCGTGGCTAAAAATCCAATTTCCATATTCTATGTTCTTTTAAGATTCTCCAAATTTCCTACAAATTTCCATGTCTAATCCATGCATATAATCTTGTATTAAATTAAAAAACGTGAAGAAATTACTTACCTTGCGATCCTTGACGAAATCCTCTCCTTGAAGCTCCTCAAAATCACCCATAGCATATGAAGATAGATGGATAAATGACCAAATTCTCGCTTAAAAACAATCTGCCCAGGCTTATTTCCGCACATGCGGTCCCTTTGTCGCACTTGCGCTTCCGCAGGTGCGCCTAAATCTCCCACACCTATGGCCTCCTTGGCTCTAGACCAATTTTTCACCTGCGGTGCCCTTAGCCGCACCTACGGCCAAAGCCTCGCATCTGCGGTTACAACAGATGACAACAACCCTCAGCTTTCTTCAACTTCAAATATTGATCTGTTAACCACCCGGAATACCCCCGAGGCCCCCATGACCCCGTATAATTATACCAATACCTTCCAAAACATAATGCGGACTTGCTCGAGGCCTCAAATCACATCAAACAACATCGAAACAAAAAATCACACTCAAATCCCAACTTTATGAACTTAGAAATTTCCAACTTCTACATCAAATCACATCCGATTGACCTCGAATTTTGCACACAAGTCATATTCGACATTGCGGACCTGTTCCAACTTCTGGAATCGCATTCCGACCTTGACATCAAAACTTCCACTTCCGGTCGGATTTCTCAAAAACCTTCAAATTTCTATCTTTAACCAAATGACTTCAAAATGACCTACGGACATCAAAATTCACTTCCGATTGCACTCCCAACTCTAAATTCACCATACGAAGCTATTCCCGGACTCGGAATCTCAAACGGACATCAACATCACCTAAATACGCTTCAAGCCAAACTTAGGAAATTTTCTTCAAAATACTGACTTCCACAATATGCGCCAAAACGCTCCTGGGTTATCCAAAACCCGATCCAGACATACGCCTAAGTCCGAGATCATCATACAAACCTGCAGGAACCTTCAAATCCTGATTCAGAGGTCGTCTACTCAAAATTCCAATCTTAGATGATTCTTCCAACTTAAGACCTCTAAAATGAGAATTTTCTTTCCAAATCAATTCTAAACTTTTCGAAATTCAATTTCGACCACACCTACAAGTCATAATACCTGAAATGGAGCTGCTCACAACTTTAAACCATTGAACGACGAGCTAGAGCTCTAAACGACCGGTCGGGTCGTTATAGATATCGTGCACGACTTAATTACATTGTGAGGAAGAGTGAAAAGCACGAAGGGTGATGCCATGCATGATTTATTTATAAGAGGAGGAAGAGAGTAAAGCAGGAAGGGTGATGTCGTGCAAATTCTTAATTATAATCTGGTGAGGATGAGAGTAAAAGCACGATGGGTGATGCCGTGTATTCTATTTGTTATTTGGTGAGGCTGAGAGTACAAGCACGAAGGGTGATGTCGTGCAAGTTTACTTTCTATCTTTGATTGATAAAATTATTGTTGATCACTATATATGTTTGTCTTATTGTTTCCTCATTCCTTATGTTATAAATTCCTTATCGCATGCTCCCTTCCCATTAATTGTTGTTTATATAGTTTAATTGCTATTATTTACTGTTATCATGATTTCGATGTCCAGGTTTTATGTGGTATCTTGTCCTAGCCTCGTCACTACTTCACCGAGGTTAGGCTCGGCACTTACTCAGTACATGGAGTTGGTTGTGTTGATACTGCATTCTGCACTCTTTTGTGCAGATTCAGGTAATGACCAGAGTTAGGAGATATCAGTAGCTGCGCATTTTGTTCGGAGACACGAGGTAGATCTATTGGCGTTCGGAGACTCCTGGAGTCTTCTCCTATTCATTTAGATACTGTTTTATTTCATTCGAAACAGATACATTCTTTATTTCAGCCTATTTATTTGTAGAATTCGTTAGTAGAACGTAAATTGTGACACCAGACCCTGGGGTAGTTTCATAGATATATATTTAGTTCGTGGTTCAGTTTATTTATTTGTTTATCGGTTTATTTTATTTTTATGTTATTAGTCGTACATCATTAGATTTAATCTATTCCAAATTTTGTCTATTGTGTTCAAATAAGTAACCAAAGGAACAATAGCTAATCTAATTCTAACATCGTCTTGCCTAGAAAGTATTGTGTTAGGCGCCATCATGATCCCGGGGTTTGAGAATTTGGGTCGTGAAAAATATATATTTTTATTTAAAGTCGATTTCCTAGATATTTTATATCAAATGTTGTTAATAAATATTTTTGTAGTTCTTTTATTTTAATAGTTACTTTTCAATAGCCAGCCAAATTAATCTTTATTAAGAATTTTTTATCTTAAATGAGATTATATCAACTTTAATTTTGAAATTTTTTTTTCTGTGGCAACTATTATAGGAACCGCTAAACATTATTCTATAAGCATTTGGAAAAAAATCACGTCCTATAATTTGATTAAATATATCAATTAAATTATTATATTCTACTTGTAACATTTTCTTTGACTCGTTTAAAATTCTATAAACCTAATATTTCTAAAGAATGGGGCCCCAAAATTTGGGGTCTATGGCATAAGCCTTACTAGCTATAACACTAGAGATCGCCTCGGCCTATGTTGCATTTAGACCAATATCACGCTGAGATCTTAACATTTCTTTCTATCTTTATGCATCACCGAGACACCGAGTTGGATGAATATTTTAAGAAGAGGGGTTGGGGAGGGGGTGGGGGGAGGTCATAGCAACCGGTCTAATAGCTTTTGAGGAAACGAGCTTTTAGTTTTTTCCGCAATTTATTTTTCTTATTTTCCCCTTATTATTTGGGATCAATGTTCGTATTTCGCACTTCCATTATTTTTTTGCAATATCAACGATGGGGCTCATCATAAGCGTTTTTTTCTCAAGCTCCGAATAAGCTTTTTTTATCCTCTTCTTCTCGAAATCTTTGAATGAATCTTCATTTTGGACAGTTCTTAGGTTACCCTATCAGACATGTGGGAATGATGAAGCTACTACTATCTTTTTTATGTTTATAGTCAGCCATACCTTTTTATGATATGTCATTAATGAGCTCATTTAATTCTAAGTAAAATGTGACTAGTTAGTACACTTTTGGAAGAATTTAGGTGGTTATTTTCTAAAGAAAACATTAAGATAAATTTAAGGGGCATGTATGTCATGACCAAAAACTCCACTAAGTTGTGATGACACCTAATTCAACCTGCTAGGTAAGCCAAACAGTATAATTTACTACTATAATGAGAAATCATCAATGCTATAAAACAAACTGCAAAAGAATCAATAAAACTACCTCAAGGACTAGTAGTACAAGTCATGCGCCACTATGATTTTGATTTACAAAGCTAGTAAAAGAAATAAATACAAAAAAAGTTTAAGTTACATAAATAGAAATAAAATTCTAAGCTACCATGAACACAAAGGTAGCACGAATCTGGTCTGCTAGTACACCTCCAAGCAAAGCTCCTTCTTGTAACGACCTGACCGGTCATTTTGAGATTTAGCGTTTCATTCACTGGATCGAGGTCTTGATTAGCTTCATATTGTGTATTATGAATTGCGCATATGGTCGGATTCGATTTTCAGATGTTTAGGGATCGATTTGGACAAGCGATTCACATTTTAGAAACATAAGTTGGAAATATTGACCAGGGGTTTGAATTTTGTGAAACAACCTCGAGATGGTATTTTGATGGCTCTAATAGGTTCATATCATAATTTTGAACTAGGGAGAATGCCCGGGATTGAATTTGTAGGTCCCTAGGTTGATTTGGTTGGTTTTGCCAAAAGTTGCAATTTAAAGATTTAGAATTTTGATAAGTTTGACCGTAGGTTTACTTTGTGGCTAGCGAGTTCGGATTTTTATTTTGACACTTGTAATATATCTATTTTGTTATTTGGAAATTGTCAGTAATATTCCGAGTTGATTTGATAGTAATCAGACGCGTGGTTGTGTTTTTAGATGTTCATGAGTTTCATGTAAATTCATGTGTTTGGAGGTCCGATTGGTAATTTCATATGTTATCTTGATGTTTTGATCACGCGATTGAGTTTTTTTGTTGTTCTTAGACTTGTTTGATCTTTTGTGCGGAGCCCCAAAGGTAAGTAATTTTGATCAATTTTCTACTATTTTACATGATTATATATGAGATTTAACATCAAATATGTGAGAATCAAAGTCGAATTTTGAGAAATTTTGTCTATTTTTTGAAAAATAAAAATTTGGGATTTGAAGGTCGAATTGGACTCTGATTTTGAAACAAATACATATATAGACACGTGGCCTTATGGGTAATCAGAATCTACCCTTGGACTCAGATTTGACCTGGCGAGCCCACGATTGACGTTTGTTGACTTTTGAGAAATTGTATAAATATCATAGCTTTATTAATTGGAATTGGTTTCTCTTGCATTGTTTGATATTATTAAGTTATTTTTTTTCTAGATTTGAGTAGAGCGGAGGAGAATTATTAAAGGAAATGCTATTTTTGAGTGTTGATTTGGCCTAAGTGAGATAAGTATCTTGCCTAATGTTGTGTGGGAGAACTACACCATAGGGATTGATGTGAAAGACGTGTACACAAGGTGACGAGTGTGTACATGACACTATATGTGATAATTAGACCGGTTTGGATTCTTAGGTTCTTATTGTACGTTTAATTGAAGTTTCCCTATCATGTTATTTCCTCCATTTTTAAATTTACTCATGTATGACTTATTTGAAGTTGTTGGTTTATATTCTATCTTGTATTGGCAAATATACTCATATATTTTTTAATTGGAGTTGTTGACTCTTTTATTGTTATGTTATCTATTTCATAATTGATTTATTATTATTTGAAGTCATTGTTACATGTTATGTCTTTCATTGTTGAGCTTATTCTTCCGTTTCATTGTATTGTTGTAATTTTTGTGTCGATTTACTTGTCATTCCCTCGTCTAATTGTTCTTCTTGATGTACTCGGTGTTGTTGACTCGTGGATATGTGTGGTATTGGTATTGGAATTGTTGCGATGGAAATGTTGTGGTATATGGGCACATGTGGTTTGGGTTATTATATTGTGTTGGTACGTTTTTGGCACACATGAGATTGTTGAGAGGATTGTCGGGGTGTTTGCACGTGACTTTTCTTTGCTAATGCTATTATTGATATTTGCACATGTAGCATGAAAAGGTGGGGTATATATGTTCGGTTTTCGTATGTGGCGAGACAAGGTGGAATAATTATTTATGCGCGTGTGGTAAGACAAGGCGGGCATTTCTTTTATTGTTGCGCTCATGGCAAAACAAAGGGCGTTATGTCGATGATGATTTGTGACGGCCTAGGGGCATTGTAATTTATGATATTTGTGTGGTGGTGTGACTATATTGTGTGAGTCATGCATATTACGGGCTTTTGTTTGTATTGTTTCCAATGTGCTATTCGGTGTCTCTGGTCTTACTTGTTCACTCGAGTTGTGGTGGTACACTTGCACAAGCATACACCATAATCTGTCACCTATATCGGTCAGGAGTATAATTATTGATGTTCATTGATCGTGTATGTGTACTCTGGTATGTCAGCCTTATGTGTATGATATTGTTACTATTAGCATGAGAGTTGTCTGTGCGGATATGAGATATTGTTATTGTTGGCACGTGAGTTATCTGTGCGGGTATGAGATATTTTTATTGTTGGCACGTGAGATGTCCATGCGGATATGAGTTATTGTCACTGTTGGCACGCAAGTTGTCCGTGCGAGCATGAGGTTAATGTTCAAGGTACTAACATGTGAGTTTTTCGTGCAGTTGTGATTGATTATGTAGGCACGAGATGCCAAGTGATTGTGATTCGTTATTTGGAGCCTGAGACTGTGATTAGGAGGTGTGATACCTCGGGGTGATTCTTATGTAAACCTTGTGTAAGAATTATGGTTGAATATTGGATATTACTTATTTTCCTTACTGGATTTTACTGGTACCTTAACTGTGTTCCGATTACTTTACAACGTTTGTGCATGTTTACTCTATGTTGATATTTGTTGCTTCTACTATTCAATTGCTAGTGCTATATTGTTGATACCCAGTTTTTCTCATATATTTTTTAATATATATTTACCTTCAAAATAGTGCACGAGCATCAACAAGCATTTTTTCAAAATTTTCTATTATTTTTTTAATCGATTTATTCCTGTATTTTATTATGTAAATAATTATTAATTGCATCACCAATAATTTTATAATAATTTTATTATTTAATTTTTGTCATTTATATTCATATTATGTTTTAAACATTTTATGAATAATTAAATTTACATCGTTAGGGTGTAATTGCAACATTTCGTAATGATAGCCACATATATGCATAATTACCTTATTTGCACAAAAAGTGACTTTTTATATTTTTATAATGATAAGTAATTATTTTAAATAATTTTCATGCACAAGTGACATTTTTATTATTTATTAATATTTTTTATAAATTATTTTATTAATTTAATTGGGTATTTAAAATATAGCCCATTTGCCTAATTAATTTCGGACCTGCCCAACCCAATACCCATAACCGTACAACCCAGACCCATACCCATCCAATTAACCCGCCCGACTATAAGTTTCAATCCTGACCGCGGATCTCAGAAGTTCAACGGCTCCTAATCACCCCCTTCATTTTAATTAATCAAACACCCCTAACCCTAGATCATTTTTCCCCACCCGTCGTCGTCAAACCTTCTCATCTCCTCACCCCTCACCTTCTCAAACCCTAATCTGGTGTCACCCATTTCCCTGTAACTCCTACCCAGAAATGGAATCATTCCTTGATTCCTTGCCATATCTAGTCCTACTTCTTTACCTGCTACTCATATGGGGTGTCACTTGACCGACTTGCCTCGAATGGAAAGTGGATCTCAATAGATTCGAACCAGATCCGATTAAAAATCTCTTATATTTTGGTTGTTTCCGTCTATATTCATCCTAACCTCTATGAGTATGAATATTTTTCCATATCTTTTAGTTAGGGTTTAGATTTTGATTCGAACCAGATTTGGTTCAACTTCTATTTGTTTTTATGTTATTCTCCATCTATATTTGATCTGTCACTCACAAATTTGTCTATTTTTGGTTGAATCTTTTACTTACCCTAAAACTAGGGTTCATATCTTTCCAAATCTAAAATTAGTTTTATTTTTCTTTTATTATTTTTCATTTAATATTTCAGCATCTCTATCTCTGTGTTTTATAGTTTCTTTATTATCTCTGTGACTGGACTTACCCTAAAATTTAGGGCTTCTGATTTTCAAAGACGACAGATCCGTTTCAACCTCTTAATGTTTCATATTTGTGTATCTATTAAGGTTTTCCTTTATTATTTTTAAATGATTTTACTTACCCTAAAATTTAGAATTTTTGGTTCTTCAAAATCAAACAAAATAGGGTTCAAATCTTAATTATTTTTGCCTATTTAATTTTGTGCATCTCTAATATAGTTCTTTTGTGTTTATGCCTATTTTTACTTATATTAAATTAGGATTTTCGATTATTTAAGTATTTTTCCTTTAATGTTTCTATCTATCTGTCTCTATGATTCTTGCCATTAATTGCTGACTAATTAGGGTTTTTGAAATCTCTATTGAGATTTCTGTCTTTCCTTTTCTTGTATGGTACTGATATTTCCTTTTTCTTGTTTGATTTACCTGTTCCCATTATTTCCTTACCTTATTTGATCTGGTACTTGACTATTGATTGATTTTGTATAACATTTTCCTTAACCTAAGTAGTACTTGCCTATTATGTGTTGTTAATTGATTGAACTCTGACTTAAATTGATAATGGGATTATTTTCATTCTTTAATTGTTTATGATTGACTTATTACCTTATTTTGTATGCTTAATTAAGTGCTATTTAAACCCCTTCTTCCTCTCACCTTAGACAGACTCGAACTCTCATACTCTCACTAAAAACTTAAGCTCTCTCTTGTTCTCTTGTGTTCTGATTTCTGTGCTAAGCGTCTCTTTTTTTGACCGGTTGAAAGCCAAGGCCAAATTACTCTGGAACATAACTGATATTGGACATTTACTTTCTTTCTTCTCAACTGGTATGCCCTAACCCTTGCAATTTCATTATCTATGCTTTGCTTGACTAGCCTATTTCAATTCCCATAATGACTCTGTCCTCTATATGATTCTATGACTTCATTTAGCAACTGTTAATGTAGTACTAAGTTATTTGAATAATATGAATCCTCTCATAAGTTAGTTTAAGGTTTAGTCTGTTTCACTAATCCTACACCTTTTATGAACTTTGCAAGACACTATGAACATGTAATCAGTCAATTTGTTGCTTAACTCCCTTGCCTTGTCTGTTTATTTCATGTATCTGGCCAACTGAATTGTTTTGCCTAACTGCTTCTGTGATAAGTACTAGTCTAAATATTTAAATTCACCGGACTTCAATTTATTTGAGCTATGTGTTTGAGCATGAATTCTGTTTGTCTTCTTGGTGCAGTCTGCCTGCAACTCTATGTTCTGAATCATGTTTCTTGCGAAATCCAATTGTTTTAAAACCTGCCCTTTCTCCTTTTTATGTACTGATTTTAAAACCCCACTCCTAGTCCCTTAGGTTCTCAACCACCACAGTGTGAGCACTGTCTAGGGTCCACATGAGACTCCTATGAACTTTGACACACTAGGGGCTGGTTTTCCAATCTCTTATGAATTACTTTCTAAATTTGTAGTTTTGGTGTGAGCATCGCCTGATGTCCCTGAGGCCCTTGGGACTTTAACACATTGGAAACATGTTTTCAATGGACTGTGGAGGAATCACTGTGCTGTTATTATGGTGGAAGGCCTGGTTCCAAGGTTTATTTGGGCCTATGAAGGCTCCCTATAGTGTAATTATTACCATTATATAATTTATTTGACATTATGGGCTGTAATAACTCTGTAATAACAGATTTGAGGATATTTAGTAAAGTTTGGGGGGTGGGGGGGGTGTTCATACAACCTTTTGTTAAAACAGGGTAGAAATCCTACCTATATGATTTAATTATGCCGATTAAACTGTGTGAGTACTATGTGTTAAGAAATCCTGCCTATAGCACTTTCATGATCATTTTGATTATGTGCTTTACATTTGCATACTAGAGATCCCGCTTATAGGGCTTTCATTTATTTATGTATATTAGAAATCCTGTTCATAGGATCTGTACATGTTTTCAACAAATGTGCATTCGCAGTCACCGTTCTAGGATCATTAGCCTTAAAAAGATTAATTTATTTACCTAAATTTACGTGCACACTCCGGGCGTGAAATTGGAAAGATTTTATGTGAAAATATGAAGAAAGAAAATAATTTTTGGAATTTAAAATTTGGTTTTAGTTGACTTGGTTCACCATTTTGAGTTAACGGACCGGGATCCGTGTTCCGACAATCCCGGAAAGTCCACAGTAAAATATGGGACTTGGGCGTATGTCCGGAATTGGATTCCCAGGCCCCTAGCCTTAGAAATCAATTTTTGAAAGAAATTGTTTTTCTGCATTATTAATGAAATAAAGAAATGAATTAATGTTAGAAACCAACGGTATCGGGCCCGTTTTTTGGTTACGGAGCTTGATACAAGTGTGTTATGATATTTAAGTCCTATCTGTGAAAGTTGGTAAGAATCGGAGTTGATTTGACGTGATTCGGACGTCCGGTTGAGAAATAGTGAAATTTGAGGGTTCTTGAGAATAATTATGAGTTTTGACGTTAAGTTCATAGTTTTAGATGTTATTTTCATGATTTGATCACACGTGCAAGTCCATATGATTTTTTTAGACTTGCGTGCATGTTTGGTTTACAGCCCTGAAGGCTCGGGTGAGTTTTGGATAGACTACGAGATGTTTTAAACTTAGGAAGAACTGTTGTTTTTGCTATTTCAGGTGCGCAGGTAAATTGTTCTTCGCGTTCCTCAACTCATGAACGTGTAGAGTAAAGTGCACTGTGGACATTTTTTTTCCATACAAACGCGGAGCTCCGGACGCGAAGCACTGGTGGGCTAAAGCTTTGCGAACGCGTCCAGGCCAAGCGAACGCAATGTGTAAACGGGACTTGGGGGAGGGTAGTTGCATTTCTTCTTCGCGAACGCAAACGCCTGGTCACAAACACGGTGACCAAAGAAAGAAAAGCTTAGCGAACACGTTCAAGACCCCGCGAACCCGAAGGACATTGGGCCTGACCCATCGCGAATGCGGCAGGCCCATTGCGAACGCGATGAAGGCCTGCCCAGTCATATAAAATCAGATTTTAAAACGGGCAGAACCTCTTTCTTCATATTTTTTTTAACTACAAAGACCTAGAGGTGATTTTCTTCACATAAATTCATCCCCGAGGTGTTGGTAAACCTAAAGTCTTCTCTTTCAATTACCCAAGGTTTTTCATTACTTTTCAATCCAAAATCAAGAATTTGCATGGTAAAATTGAGGGTTTGGGTAGAATTAGGAAATTTCATAAAAATCAAAATTTTACCTCGAATTCGTGTCAGATTTCGAAACGAATTGCATATTCGGGTTCTGTGGTGGATGGGTAAATGAAATTTGGTCTGAACCCCGAGTTTGGACCAAGTGGGCCTGGGATCAGGTTTTATCTTTTTTGAGAAAACATAGAAAAACAATGATTTTTCAGTAAAGTTAGTTCCTTTAGAATAAATTAATGATATTAAACTAATTATTATTAGATTCGATCGGGTTAGAGGCCAATTCGAAAGGAAAATCGGTAATTGAGCAATGAGTGGCTTGCGAATTTGAGGTAAGTTCTTGGTTTAACTTGACTTGAAGGAATAGGAATCCCCATTTAAAGGCTATGTGAAATTGCCTGTGTGTGGCCTATAGGTGAGGTGGCGAGTATCTATGAACCACTAAATTATTGTTGAACAAGGTCCCTTCCCCATTTCAAATTATTTGCTTCTGGGCTTAATTTTTTCATGAACATTGATGTTTATATGTCGATTTGGGTTCGTTAACTTATTGTTAAGTATTGTTCCAAGTATTTTGGAAGTGTTGGTTATTCTCTTGGTTTTGTTATGTTACATAAGGATTGAGATGGATGTTAGTGTTACGATATGTATATAATTTCCGGTTGGTTTCGTTGTGAAATGATAATTGATGAAGTTTATGAGTTTTACAACTTCTATTTACAATTTTTGATACAAAAATATTGTGAAAGGCTTGGCCTGAATTTTAAAAGTTTTCGTAAATAAACTGATATGATATATCTGGTGGGAGCGGGTTGCCCGCCGTAATAAGGAACGATAAGGGTTGACAGGTGGGATCGGGTTGTACGCCGCAACAGGATAAATAAGGGTGATATATATAGGGAGGAGCAATAAGGTGGACAGGTGGGAGCAGGTTGCGCGCTGCAACAAGGAGCGATAAGGGAGAATATTTGCGCTTTACTGATTTTCAAAAATAAGGATTTGGAAAACTCCGATTTTATTAAAAAGGTTTTCATACTTTGATTTTTATTGTGATTTAAATTGAAACTTGGAAATTTTGACGAGTTGATTATATTTGATATCTGAAAAGAGTTATCCCAGTTGTTTTTATTTATTGTTGCAAGTTACTGGTTATCGAGTTTATTATTATTATTTCTTTCTTGCTTTATTATATATTGTTCATAGGATTTATTGTAAATGCCCCAACGTAGCCTCGTCACTACTTTGTCGAGGTTAGGCTCGGCACTTACTCAGTACACGAGGTCAGTTGTAATGATACTATACTATGCACTCTTTTGTGCAGATCCAGGTATCGACCAGAGTTAGGAGATTTTACTAGCTACACATTTTTGTTAGGAGACACGAGGTAGATATGCTGGCGTCCACAGATTCCTAGAGTCTTCTCTTTACCTTATAGACGATGTTTTATTTCTTTCAGAACAGAGATATATTCTTTCATACCATTATTTGTAGTATTCTTAGTAGTTCGTGAATTGTGACACCAAACTATGCGTAGGCTTATGGTTATATATATTTAGTTCGAGGTTCGGTTTACTTTTTTGGTTATTATTATTATTCATGGAGTCATTTATTGGAAATTATTAGATTTAGTTTATTTTAAATTGTTTTATTATGTGTAAGTAAACTTTTAAAGGAAATGGCTAGTAAATTTCTAACATCAGCTTGCCTAGCAAGTATTGTGTTAGGCGCCATCACGATCCCGTGGGTTGGGAATTTAGACGGTTAGTAGATATCATGCATATAGGACTAAAAATCAGTTTTAAACTTAGGGATCATGCCTATAGGTTTTAAATCAATCTAATTAATATATATCATGCATATAGGACAAAAAATCAGTTTTAAACTTAGAAATCCTACCTGTAAGATCTAAATCAAGTCATCAATTAGAAAGCATGCCTATATGATTGAAAAAGGAACAAAAGCTGTCTTTATAAGTTAAAATCAGTGCTACACTTAGAAATCATGTCTATAGGTCTATAATCAACAAGCTTATAGAAATCATGCCATTAGGATTCTATCAATCAATTCTGAATTCAATCGCTATTGTCAATCACTTAGGCAATATACCTGTAGGACTTAATAATGATTCTGGGTTTATAACTGTGACATATTACTGCATGAAGTGCCCAGATTCATGCTGAACAAAATCAATAGGCAAACAAATAGGTCTTAATGCTCGCCATAACAAAACTATCTCTACAATATGTTTTATCACATAGATATCCTGCCTATAGTATCCCAAAGTTAATAAAGGTTCCTGAGTCAATTGCGTGCTTTTATTGTCTATGTGTGGATGTCAATGTGATCCCATACTTGTTCTTTGTCTGAAAGTATTATTTTTTTTGTTTGTCGCCTAGATTTCACATTTTTAAGTAACATAGGTTGGTCTAGAGCTGTCCCAAATTGTAACGACCCGGCCGGTCGTTCCGAGATTTTAGGTCAATTTCCCCCATTTTCGCTTCATTCTTGTATAGTTCAGCTCTTTGATGTTGCGTTGGGTTGATTGGTTCATGTTCGGAATGGTTGTGGAGAGGAATGAGACACTTAGTCTCTTGAGCTGGAAAAGTCATCCAGAAGTTGACTTATAGGAAAATGATCTAGGAATGTGGTTTTTGTGGTTCGGTAGCTTCATTAGGTCATTTGGGATTTAGGACTGTGTTCGAAAATTTATTTGGAGATCCGAAGTAGAATTAAGCTTGAATTGGCAAAATTGAGTTCTGGCGATTTGCGATCGGCAGTGGAAAATTAGTTGTCGGGGTCGGAATGGAATTCTAGAAGTTGGAATAGGTCCATTGAGTCATTTCAGATGTGTCTGCAAAATTTTGGGTCATTCTGACGTAGTTTGATTAGGTTCGTCATCGTTGGCGATATTCGTAAGTTTAGAAATCCTTAGACTTGAATTATAGATTGATTTGGTGTTTTGGTGTTATGTTGGGTGTTCCAAAGGTTCGACTAAGTTCAAGTGATAATATATGACTTCTGAGTACTTTTGTTGAGGCCCCGAGGGGCTCATGATTTATTTCAGATGATTTACGGAAGGTTGGAAGTTGGAAAAGTGCAGCATATTGGTTGTTGGTGCAAGTCTCTTCTGGTCTGGCCGTACATGCGGAAGGGGAACCGCAGGTGCGGAGGTTGGCTCGCACCTACGGGCCCGCAGGTACGTGTAGAAGGTTGCAGATGTGGAATCTGGTTTTATGTGAAAATCCGCACCTGCGAGGGCTTTTCCGCAGGTGCGGCGCTGCAGGTGTGTATCATGGAGTCGCAGGTGCGAGAATGCTGGGTAAAACCTATATAAGGTTGCCTTCACAAATTTTCACTCATTTCTTCACCATTTTTGACGGATTTTGGAGTTTAGAGTTGAAGTTTCCAAGGGGAATTAAGTGTATTCAGTGAGGTAAGCTACTTGGACCTTGTATCTTGTGTTTATCGCAATTATTCCATGGTTTAATCATGTTTTAGTAGAGAAATTTTGGATATTAGGGCTTGAAATTGGAGAGTATAAATTAGGGATTTGAGGGTCTATTCGGGGTCTAATTTTAATGTATTTGGTATGCATGAACTCGTGAGAGCGTAAGGTTTCTAATTTTGTGATTTTTATCGGAATCCAAAAGGGTTTGGCCAATTTCAGGATTTTTTATTTAAATTGGTTATTTTCGAGTGGGTTATGTTCCTTTAGCATATTTTGATGATATGAATCTATTTTGAATAGATTCGGGGTGCGCTGAAGCGGAGTCGAGGAGCAAAAGCATCTCGGTGTAGTTTGTCATCCGGTTTGAGGTAAGTAACGAATGTAAATCTAGACCTGAGGGCATGAAACCCTAGTATTTTGTATTGTTTTGACATATGAGGTGACAGACATGCTAGGTGACGGGCGTGTGGGCATTCACCGATAGGGACTGTGACTTGATCCGTCCCGTAGCGGCTGTTAAGCTGCGTATTTGACTGGAAATCATAGGATATTCCATATTTTAGAGATTTATACTATATTTTGGGCTGTATGCCATGTTTGAAGCCTTGTGCGGACCTGTTTTGACCCTCAGGCGTGTTTTTACTACTACTCTCACACTGCTTTGATAGAAAAAAAATTTAATTTGAGTAATGATATCTACTTGTTCATTGTTCAATCCTGTTTATCACTTTGTTTTCAAATAAAAGAAAGATATTTTTGGGCTGAGTCCCCGTGATTTGTCATGAATTGCAGTAGCTGGTGAGGAGGATGACTGAGTGAGGCCGAGGGCTGGATTGTGAGGATAGTGATGGATCGAGCTGCACGCCGTAGCGTTATATATATATATATATATATGAATCAGGCTGCACGCCGTAGCGGGATATATATTGAATGGGCTGCACTCCGCAGCGAGATGTATTAGATCGGGCTGCACGTCGCAGCGATATAGTGCTTGGGGGGTAGGAACCCCTCTGGAGTCTTTACACCCCCAGTGAGCACAAACGACTATTTATGGATCGGGCTGCACGTCGCAACAATTGTTATATGGTATTTATTGACTGTGAGTTCCGAGTATGAGTGATGATTGACGAGAGTTGAGTAACGAGTGACTGAGAGGCTTGCCTGAGAGGCTTTAATTGTGAGTGATATTGTGCCCAAGGGGCTTATTTGTTATGAAAATACTTCTTTCACTCCTCTTTACATTTTTGCCTCTAAATGATAAATGTTGAACCAATGTTTTATATGAGATTTGAAAAGGGAAAACTGGAGTTTTTATGAAACTTTTGGAACGTAGATTCCTGACTTGATTTATTGATTTCTACTGCTATTTTTTCAAAATCTCGTCACTGCACTCAAGTCTTTATTTATATTTGTTACTTACTGAGTTGGTGTACTCACATTACTCCCTACACCTTGTGTGGAGATTCAGGTGCCTGGATCGAGTGAGATTTGATTCATACTCAGTGGAAAATTTATCGGAGATAGTGAGGTAGCTGCACGGCATTCGCAGCCCCACCCTTCTCCTTCTTATTTTTTTATCATTTACATTTCCTAGACTTGTGTATCAAGGAAATCGTGTCAGATTCTGTGTGCCATTTAGTTGCTCATGACTTTTGACTCCGGGTTTTGGGATATGGTTTAGATGTTTTTCCTTGATTATCCATATTTGTGAAATATTAAAAGTTAAAGTTTTATGATAAATCACATTATTGAATTAAATGAAAAGTTCCTTATATTATGCACAGAAAATTGGCTAGCATAGTACTACGATAGGCACCATCACAGCCAGTTTAGATTTGGGGTCGTGACAAGTTAGTATCAGAGCCTAGGTTACATAGGACTCACCGGTCATGAGAAGGTTCAGTAGAGTCTTGCGGATCGGTACGGAAACGTCTGTACTTATCTTCGAGAGGCTGCAGAACTTTTAGGAAAAATCTCACATTTCTTGAATTCTTGTTGTGCGAATATATTGATTCTAGCGACTAAACTTCTATTGTTTCATTATCTCACAGATGGTGAGGACAAGCACTATCAGACAGGGCGATCAGCCACCAGTAGGACCAACAAAGGGTCGAGGCTGTGGTAAGGGTAGAGATGCAGCCCACGCAGCTACCGGGGCATTACCCATAGACCTGCTTGTTATTCCAGATCAGGTCCAGTAACAGATGTTCCAATGGGACCAACTCAGGCACCGGCTGTGTCTATTGGTATTCCGGGCCTTCAGGAGACCTTGGCCAAGATTCTGGCCGTATGCACCAGTCTTACTTAGTCGGTCATTGTTTGTACTTCTCACGCTGGGGGAGGCATTCAAACTCCAGCTGCCTGTACACCTAAGCAATTTATTCAGAGGCTTCAGACACCGGAGGCAGTTACAACCCAGCTGGTTGCACCAACCCATGATTTTGTGGTTCCAGCTATGGCTGACAACGAGTAGTGCATGTTGGAGAGATTTGGGAGGCTTTGGCCTCCGACTTTCAGTGGTGCTGAGGGCGAGGACACCCATGGTTTCTTAGACAAGTGTCAGAGGATGTTTCGTACGGAAAGGATAATGGAGACCAGTGGAATATCATTTACTACCTTCCAGTTCTCAGGAGCTATATTTACTTAGTGGGAGGCTTATGAGAGTCGTAGGCCCGTTGGTGCAGCACTCCTTACTCGACAATAGTTTTCCACTCTCTTCTTAGAGAAGTATCTTCCACAGTCCCACAGAGAGGAGTTGCGCAGGCAGTTTGAACAGCTACGTCAGGGTGATATGACGGTGTTGCAGTACGAGATGAGGTTTTTGGAGCTCGCCCATCATGCTGTTTGGTTGGTTCCTACAGAGAGTAATAGGATCAGGAAATCCGTGGATGGCCAGAGAGAGGGTATCAGGTGCTACTTTTGAGCAGGTTGTTAATATTACCCGAGAGATTGAGTCGGTTCATCGCTAGGAGCGAGATGAGAGTGGGCCAAGACTTCAGCTGCAGTTACTTTAGCACCCACCCAGGCAGTGAGGGGTGAGTGTCTGGCAGCTAGAGGCCGCCCTAGAGGGGGAGGTCGATCAGGTGGAGGTCAGGCCCATTTTTATGCACTTCCAGCCAGACCAGCTTCTATGGCCTCAGATGCAATGATTACAGATATTGTTTTAGTTTTTCACCGAGATGCTTCGGTTTTATTTTATCCTAGTTCCACGTATTCCTATGTTTCATCATATTTTTCCCACTTTCGGGATATTCCCTGCGAGTCCTTAGTCACGTCTGTTCATGTGTCGACTCCGGTGGGCGATACTATTGTCATGGACCAAGTGTATCGGTCGTGTGTGATATCTGTTGGGGGTCTGGAGACCTGAGTGGATCTGTTATTGCTTAGCGACTTTAATGTGATATTGGGCATGGATTGGCTATCTCTGTGTCATGTTGTTTTAGATTGTCACAGGAAGACTATGACCTTAGCGATGTCGGGATGTCCAAGATTTGAGTAGAGAGGTTCTATTGATTATATGCCTAGTAGGGTGATTTCATACATGAAGGCTCAACGTATGGTAGAGAAAGGATGTCTGTCTTATTTGGATTTTCTTGAGGGATGTCAGTATTGAGACTCCCACTATCGATTTTGTTCCTGTAGTCTGCGATTTTTCGGACGTGTTCCCTGCAAATCTGTCGGGCATGTTTTGGCATTGATTTGGTGTCAGGCACTCAACCTATTTCTATTCCACCGTATTGTATGGCACCAAAAGAGTTGAAGGAATTGAAAGACCAGCTTCAAGAAATCCTAGATAAGGGGTTCATTCGGCCTAGTGTGTCACCTTGGGGTGCACCTCTGTTTTTTCTGAAGAAGAATAAGGATGGTTCCATAAGATGTGTATTGACTACAAGCACCTGAACAAGGTTACAGTCAAGAATAAATATCTTTTGCCTCGTATTGATGATTTGTTTGACCAGCTTCATGGAGCTAGGTTGTTCTCTAAGATTGATTTGAGATCCGGGTACTATCAGCTGAAGATTCGAGATTCGGATATTTCCAAGGCGCCTTTCAGGACCTGTTATGACCATTATGTGTTTTTGGTGATGTCTTTTGGGCTGACCAATGCCCCTGCAGCTTTCATGCATCTGATGAACAGTGTATTTCAGCCATATTTGGACTCTTTCGTCATTGTGTTCATTGATGACATCCCGGTGAATTCTCGTAGCTAGGAGGAGCATACTTAGCATTTGAGGGTTGTATTGTAGAGGTTGAGGGAGGAGAAACTTTATGCAAAGTTCTCCAAGTGTGAGTTTTGGATTGGATCAATAGCTTTCTTGGGACATGTGGTGTCCAGCGAGGGTATTCAGGTTAGCCCAGACCATCCTCAACTACAAAGATTAGGAGCTTCCTTGGTTTGGCGGGATATTACCGTTGCTTTTTGGAGGGGTTATCTTCTATTGCTTCACTCTTGACCAAATTAACTCAGTATGAGGTTTTTACTAATCATCGTAGCCGGCAACACATGTTTAAATAGAAGGATCTGAATTTGCGTCAGAGGAAATGGTTGGAGCTTCTAAAAGGCTATTATATCACGATTCTATACCATCCGGGGAAGGCCAATGTAGTGGCCGATGCATTGAGTCGCAGAGCAAAGAGTTTAGGGAGTCTAGCAGACCTTACAACAGCAGAGAGACCATTAGCACTTGATGTTCAGGCATTAGCGGGCCAGTTGGTGAGGTTGGATCTATCGTAGCCCTGCCGGGTATTGGCTTGTGTAGCCTCCAGGTCTTCTCTTCATGACCGCATCAGAGAGAGCTAGTATGATGACCCACACTTGCTCGTTCTTCAGGATAGAGTCCGGCGAGGTGATGCCAGAGATGTAGTTATTGGTGATGATGGTGTTATGAGGATGAAGCGCCTGATATGTGTGCCTAATGTAGACGAGCATCGGGAGTTGATTCTTGAGGAGGCCCACAGCTCGCGCAATTCCATCCATCCAGGTGCCGCGAAGATGTATCAGGATCTGAGGCAGCATTATTGTTGGAGGCGGATGAAAACGGATATTGTTGGATTTGTAGCTCGGTATCTCAACTTCCAGTAGGTCAAGTATGAGCACCAGAGACTCGGTGGATTGCATCAGAGGTTGGTTATTCCTGAGTAGAAGTGGGAGCGGATCACCATGGACTTTGTATTCGGGCTCCCTCAAACATTGAGGAGGTTCAATGCTATATGGGTTATTCTGGATCGGCTGACCAAGTCCGCTCACTTCATTCATGTTGGTACTACTTATTCTTCCGAGCAGTTAGATGAGATTTATATTTGGGAGACTACTCGGTTGCATGGTGTTTCGGTTTCCATAATTTATGATAGAGGTACCCAGTCACATCGCAGTTTTAGAGTCCGTGCAGAGAGAGTTGGATACTCAGGTTGAGTTGAGCACAACTTTTCATCCTCAAACGGATGGGTAGTCTAAGCGTACTATTCAGATACTAGAGGACATGTTGTGCGCTTGTGTTATTGACTTTGGGGGTTCATGGGACTAGTTTTTACCACTCGCGGAGTTTGCATATAATAATAATTACAGTCGAGTATTTAGATGGCTCCATATAAGGCTTTGTATGGGAGGAGGTGTAGGTCTCCGGTTGGTTGGTTAGAGCCGGGTTAGGCCAGGCTCTTGGGTACGCATTTGATACAAGATGCTTTAGATAAGGAGAAGTTGATTTAGGAGTGGCTTCGCACGTCGCAGTCAAGGCAGAAGAGTTTTGCGGACCGGAAGGTCCGGGAGGTATCTTTCATGGCTGGGAGAAGGTCCTGCCGAAGGTGTCACCCATGAAGGGTGTTATGCAGTTTAGGAAGAAGGGAAAGTTGATTCCCTAGTTCATTGGGCCTCTTGAGGTGCTTTAAAGGGTTGGAGAGGTGGCTTATAGACTTGCCTTGCCACCTAGCTTGTCGAGCGTGCATCCGGTATTTCATGTTTCCATGCTTCGAACGTATATTGGTGACCTGTCTCATGTTTTGGACTTCATCACGGTTCAGCTAGAGGGTAATATGTCCTGTGAGGTAGAGCCAGTAGCCATTTTGGGTCATCAGGTCAGAAGGTTGAGGTCTAAGGATATAGTTTTAGTGCAAGTGTAGCGGAGAGGGAAACCGATGGAGGAGTCCACTTGGGAGACCGAGCGGGAGATGCAGAGCCGATACCCTCACTTGTTTGAGACTCCAGGTATGTTTCTAAACACGTTCAAGGACGAAGGTTTGTTTTAAGAGGGGGAGAAAGTAACGACCCGACCGGTCATTCCGAGAGTTTAGACCCATTTCCCCCATTTCTTCTTCATTCTTGTATGGTTCAGCTTATTTATGTTACGTTGGGTTGATTGGTTCGGTTTTGGAGTGGTTGTGGAGAGAAATGAGACACTTAATCTATTAAGTTCGTGATTTAGCTGGAAAAGTCAACCGGAAGTTGACTTATAGGAAAATGTTCTCGGAATATGGTTTTGTAGCTCGGATAGCATCATTAGGTGATTTAGGACTTAGGAGTGTGTTCAAAATGTTATTCGGAGATCCAGATTAGAATAAGGCTTGAATTGGCGAAATTGAGTTTTGAAAATTTCCGGTCGGCAGTGAAAAATTAGTTATCGGGGTTATAGTGGAATTCCAGAAGTTGGAATATGTCCGTGGAGTTATTTGGGATGTGTGTGCAAATTTTTGGGTCATTCGGACATAGTTTGGTTGGGTTCGTCATCGTTGGCGGTTTTCGGAAGTTTAGAAATCCTTAGGCTTGAATTATAGATGGATTTGGTGTTTTATGTTATGTTGGGTGTTCCGAGGGTTTGACTAAGTTCGGGTGATCATATATGTCTTATGGGTACTTTGGTTGAGGCCCCGAGGGGCTCGGGTTGATTTCTGATGATTTTCGGAAGTTTGGAAGTTGGAAGTTGGAAAAGTGCAGCAAATTGGCTGCTAGTGCAAGTCTTCTATTGTGTCCGCACCTGCGGAAGGGGAGGCGCGGGTGCGGAGGTTGGCTCGCATTTGCGGGCCTGCAGGTGCCTGTAGAAGGCCGTAGATGCGGAATCTGGTTTTAAGTGAAAATCCATACCTGCGAGGGCGATAATGTTAGGCAGAACCTATATAAGGTTTCCTTTGTGAATTTTCACTCATTACTTCACCATTTTTGACGTATTTTGTTGCTTAGGGCTAGGATTTCTTGGGGGAATTAAGTGTATTTAGTGAGGTAAGCTACTTGGACGTTGTATCTTGTGTTTCTGGCAATTATTTCTATCACGACCCAAAATCCAAACTTAGGTCGTGACGACACCCAACAGTGGGGTCAGGCAAGCCATCACTCAATTTACTAAGGGTTCCTTCTTATTAGATTAAACCTTTCAACATATTCTCAGTTTTTAAAACATAAGACATAAATTGACAAGGATAATTAGCCAGTTTTTAATCAAAAACGGTCATGAGGAGGCGTGAGCCAATATATATACAGATTTGTACTCCATAATTACTATCACGTGTGTGCCAGGAACTAGTGTCGCAAGTCCTACGGGCATACTAATAGAATATACAAAAGATATAATATACAGTCCCACTGTCTGAAAGAAATAGATGGGATGTAAGCAAAAGAAACCCCATGGTGCTGCCGAAGATCGTCAGGAGAAAGAAGCCCACCGTGAAGTCAGGTTTGTCTACAATTAAAATCGAGCTCCGGTCTGACAACTAGATGCACCAACCTTGGGACCTGTACAATTAAGTACATAAGTGTAGAATTAGTACATAAATATATATATATACCTAGTGAGCATCCCGCCTAACCTCAAAGAGGTAGTGACGGGAGGTCGACTCGACCTCACTAAGGTCCAACAATATAATTTAACAGAATATGATGAAAACAGTAGGCATGTAAAGGCAATTAAGCAGCAAATATATATATATATAAGGCACTGAAATCCAAGGAAAGTACTGCAAATAAATAAACAACTACTACTTCACCTTCCCCCAAATATCTATCAAAACAATGTCCATGAATTTAGTAACAAATAAATCATACGCATACAGGATAAGGATAACCGACCTGAGCCATAGGATAGTCGTATCCGTGCACTGGCGAGGGTCGAACGGCCCGAACCATAAGTGAACCTTACCATAAAGTACTCACATCTATGCACTACTGAGGATCGAACGGCCCAAACCATAAGTGCATCTTCTAATCCGACGTGGCGTACGGCCCATTCCCATAAGAGTGGGGGAAATCACACTCCGCTCACGGAATGTAAATTGCGAAGCGGTCGTATGCACACACAATATTCCTTTTTAAATTAATTTATAGAAACAATTCCTTGCAAATTTTATCAAACTCCATGATCTCAGGGAAATAAGCCGCATGTAACATTTAATTTATTAAGCATATAGTTCATTTCAAGTAAAACACAAGGCATGATGTGGACCTGACTACTCGGACATAATAATAATAGCCGCTATGTACGGACTCTCGTAATTTTGTACGTACATTTCCCCCAAAATTATCACACATAGGATTTAAAACACCTACGTGGACAAATTCCCTCTTACGAGGTTAGAAAGGAGACTCACCTCGCTCGCACTTACTCCTCGGGTCAAGAATGCGCCTGAAACTCCGAACTCGTCACCTAAAGGACTCGAAGCTAACCAAACATTACGTAAATATATCAAATTATACCCAAAGCATAGAATTCTCCTATTATTTAGTCAAACTCATCATTCTTGAGGAAATCCTAAAACCCTACCCCTGGCCCGCATGCTCGGATTCCGAAAATTCGCAAAGGAAACACTCACCCATAACCTAAGGATCATTAATATATGATTTTTGTATGAATTCATAGCCACTGCAAGGGTAATTTTCTAAATTTTCTAAAGCCCTAGGTTACTACCCAAATCCTTAATTTTCAGTAATTAGGTAGTTAACTTAACTAGTAATTCATGCATTCAACTACTATTAGGGTAGAATTTACTTATATTCAATAGCTAGGTCGTTTTCCCTTTTGAATGCTAAAAATCGTCCCAGGGAAGAAGAGGAAAATGAATTAAATCCCTCTATAAAAACACATTGCCCAGTGGTTTCCTCTATGCGAACGCAGCCTGGGCAGTGCGTTCGCGATGCCTTAAATGACTAGGCCCACATGGGCCTTCGATGCGAACGCGGAGGGAGCCCTGCGAATGCATAGGGTAAGGGGTAGCTAGGCTGGCCCAATGGCCAGGCTCTATAAGAATGCGGGGGAGGTGTGCGAACGCACTGGCTCAGGTGCCCAACCAATCGTGATCGCGGTGCCTTTTGTGCGAACGCATAGGGCATTCACCACCACTGCCCAGTTCCTTCTTCGCGAACGCGGTAACCCCTCCACGAACGCGGAGAAGGAAACCAGACCGTCCTAAACTCACCCGAGCCGCTCGGGACCCCGTCCAAAGGCATTGGCAAGTCTGTATCCATGAACGGACTCGCTCGAATTTTCAAAACGTGAAAAACAACAATAAAACTAAGAATCCGACCCTAAAACCAAATTGAATCAAACTTTGAACCTTAAGTTCTAGAATTTGCTAACAATGCGCCGAACCGACCTATACTACTCGGAATGACACCAAATTTTGTAGGCAAGTCATAAATGACATAACGGAACTATTCCCGATCTCGAAATTCCGTTCGAACCTCGATAACACAAAAACATGTCCCAAACCACAATGTTAACTTAAGGAAATTCTTATTTAGATATTGGGCACCGAAACGCTCCCGGAACATCCAATACCCACTCCGAACTTACGCCCAAGTCCGAATTCATCATACGAAGATACAAGAATTGTCGAAACTCAATTCTGAGGTTGTTTGCTCAAAATGTTGACCGAAGTCAAACTTGGCCTTAAAGGCCAACCTAAAGGAACCAAGTGTTCCAATACTGCTCTAAACACTTCTGAATCCCGGACCACCCATCCCCGCAAGTCATAAATCACAATAAGCCCCTATGGGAAGTTTCATTTAGGGGAACGAGGTCCGATAACACAAAACGATCGGCCGGTTCTTACATTCTCCACCTATTAAACAAATATTCGTCCTCGAATGAGTCTAGAATCATACTTGAAGTGTTGAATAAGTGCAGATATCTGCAACGCATGTCCTCCTTGCCTTGTTGGACTTCCAGGTTGCTTCCTCGACTTGTTGGAACCTTCACTGGACCTTCACTGCAGAAACTCTCTTGGACCTCAACTGGCGATCATGTCTATCAATAATAGAAACTGGATCCTCCTCGTAGCTCAATCTCTCATCTAACTGAATAGTGCTGAAATCAACCAAGTGAGAGAAGTTGGCGTGGTACCTCCGGATCATGGATACATGAAAAGACCGGATGGACTCCTGATAAACTGGGAGGTAAGGCTAGCTCATAAGCAACCTCCCCACCTTTCCTCAACACCTCGAAGGTACCTATAAACTTCGGGCTCAGCTTGCCCTTATTCCCAAACCTCATAATACCCTTCATCGGCGAGACCTTTAACAGAACCTTGTCTCCCTCCATAAATGATACATCATCACGCGCCCTCTGATTTGCGTAACTCTTGTGTCTGGACTATGCTGTGCGGAGCCTCTCCTGAATCAACTTCACCCTCTCCAAAGCATCCCTTACCAGGTCGGTACAAGATAACTTAGCCTCTCCAGGCTCAAACTACCCGATAGGGAAACGACATCGCGGACCATACAAAGCCTTTTATGGAGCCATCTCGATGATGGACTGTTAACTATTATTGTAAGCAAACTCAGTCAAAGGCAAGAACTGGTCCCACTGACCTCCGAAGTCAATCACGTATGCCCTGAGCATGTACTCCAATATCTAAACTATACGCTCCAACTGGCCATCCATCTGAGGGTGAGATATGCTGAGATCTATCTTGTTGCCCATCTCATAATGCATTGCTCTCCAGAAATGCGACGCGAACTGAGGACCTCGATCTGATATAATGGACACCGGCACACCGTGTAACTGGACTATTTCCCAAATGTACATCTGGGCTAACCTCTTAGAAGTATATGTAGTATCTATAAGAATGAAATTTGCCGATTTGGTCAATCTATCCATAATGACCGAAGCCGCGTCAATTTTCCGCAAAGTCTGAGGCAACCCAACCACAAAGTCCATAGTGATGCACTCCCATTTTCACTTAGCAATGGGCATCTGCTGAAGTAGGCCTCCTGGCCTCTGGTGCTCATACTTCATCTGCTGCAAATTAAGACACCTAGTCACATACTCCACAATGTCCCTCTTCATCCGCCTCCACCAAAAATGCTGCTTCAAATCACGATACATCTTCGTAGCACCAGGATGAACAGAATACCGAGAGCTATGTGCCTCCTCTAGAATCCTCTCCCTCGGGCCATCAATGTTAGGAACACATAGACGGACCTAAAGTCTCAGAACACCATCCTCGCCAATAGTAACCTCCTTGGCACCACCCTGTACTACTGTCTCCCGAAGCTCAGTTAAGTGCGAATCATCGAACTGTCGGGCCTTAATCTCCCCCAATAATGAAGACTGAGCAACCACATTTGCTAAAACTCGGTGAGACTCAGAAAGGTCTAACCTCAAAAGGTGATTAGCCAAGGACTGAATGTCCAAGGCTAGTGGTCTCTCCTGTGCTGCAATATAAGCCAAACTACCCATACTCTCTGCTTTCCTGTTCAAGGCATCTGCTACCACATTTGCCTTGCCCGGATGATAAAGAATTGTGATATCATAATCCTTCAAAAACTCGAGCCATCTGCGCTGCCTCAAATTAAGATCTCTCTGCTTGAACAAGTGTCGCAAGCTGCGGTGGTCTGTATAAACCTCACAGGACACCCCATACAAGTAGTGCATCTAAATCTTAAGAGCATGAACAATCGCCGCCAACTCCAAATCGTGCACACGGTAATTATTTTTCGTGAACCTTTAGCTAGAGTGAAGCATAAGCAATAACTCTCCCCTCCGGCATGAACACACATCCCAAGCCAACGCGCGAAGTGTCACAATATACTGTATACATCCCTAAACCGCAAGTCAATACCAAAACTAGTGTTGAGGTCAATGCTACCTTGAGCTTATGAAAGTTCACCTCACACTTGTTAGGCCATCAAAATGGGGCATTCTTCTGAGTCAATATAGTGAATGGGGCTGCAATAGAAGAGAACCCCTCCACAAATCGGCGATAATAGCATGTTAGGCCCAAAAATCTCATGATCTCTGTAGCTGAAGTAGGACGCGGCCAACCCTCAACTGCCTCGATCTTCTGAGGATCAACATGGATACCCTCTCCGGATACCACATGCCCCCGAAATGCTACCGAATCCAACTAGAACTCACACTTGGAGAACTTATCATATAACTTCTGTTCCTGCAAGGTCCGGAGCACAACTCTCACATGCTGCTCGTGCTCCCCCAGGCAACGTGAGTAAATCAAGATGTCATCAATAAAGACAATAACAAAGGAATCAATATACGGCATGAACACCCTATTCATAAAGTCCATGAATATTGTTGGGGCATTAGTCAAGCCAAATGATATCACCAGGAACTCATAGTGACCATATCTCGTACGAAAAGCAGTCTTCGGAACATCTGAGTCATAAATCTTCAACTGATGATATCCCGATCTCAAATCAGTCTTAGAAAACACCCGAGCACCCTGCAACTTGTCAAACAAATCATTGATGCATGGAAAAGGATACTTGTTCTTAATGGTGACCTTGTTCAACTGACGGTAATCAATACACATCCGAATGGAGCCATCCTTCTTCTTCACGAATAGAACTGGAGCACCCCACAGTGATACACTCGGTCTGATGAACCCCTTAGCTAACAACTCCTCAAGCTTCTCCTTCAGCTCCTTCGGAGCCATACGGTGCGGAGGAATAGATATAGGCTGGGTGCCTAGAGCTAAATCAATGTAGAAATCAATATCACGATCCGGAGGCATGCCTGGAAAGTCTGAAGGAAATACATCAGCAAACTCTCGAAACCACTGGCGCTGAATCAATCATCGGAGACTCGCCGGTGTTGTCTCACACATAAGTAAGATAGGCCAGACAACCCTTCTCGACCATATGTCGAGCCTCTAGGAATGAAATAACCCGGCTGGCTGCACTAACTGAGAAACCTCTCTACTCCAGCATAGGCGACTCGGACATGGCTAAAGTAACTGTCTTGGGATGGCAATCTAGCACGGCATGATAAGGAGATAGCAAATCCATTCCTAGAATAACCTCAAAATAAATCATGTCGAGCAATAAAAGGTCTGCTCTGGTCTCGAACCCATAGATAAGACCACACAAGACCGATAGATCTGGTCTACCACCACAAAATCACCAACAATAGTGGACACATATATAGGAGAACCCAAGGACTCGCGAGGAGCATTCAGAAAATGAGCAAATAATGCTGAAACATATGAATAGGTGGATCCTGGATCAAATAATACTAAAACCTCTCTACCACATACTGGGATAATACATGTGATCATGGCGCCTGAGGCCAATGCATCTAATCTGGCTAGAATGGCATAGAATCTAGCTAGAGTACCGGAAGACACAGCTCTACCAGAGTGAACAGGAGCTGCCTGACCTCCCCCTGACTGGCCTCCACCTCTAGGTCGACCCTGCCGACCTGTCCTCCACCTCTAGGTGGCCAAACAGCTGGTGCCGGACCCATCGGCTGATAACCCTATTGTACGGCCTTTCCCCGATACCCGAGACAATGCTTCCTCATATGACATGGTTCTCCACACTTGTAACAACCCCCAGGTTCCATAGTCTCCTGCCCCAATGAAGAACCCTGGATGGCCGGAGGGCAATGTAGGCCCTCTGGCATTGCATTGAAGTAGAGGGTTGGAGGACCTTAGATGACTGGGATAACCACTTAGTGAAATCTGAATGGCTGGAGAACGGTAGGAACGCTCTAGCATGGCGCTAAAATGAGGCCTCGTTGGAACACCTCGGGGAGGTAGTAGAGGTGCTTAATATGAAGGCCTGCTGGGATGACTACTGCTGAACTGACCTCTGCCCCTAGCTGGGGCACCTCTGAAATATTCGGAATATCTATCCCTCTTATCCTGGTACCCTTGCTCTCTGCTTCCTGCTCCTCGACTGATACCCCTCGATTATGCGAGCAATCTCCACCACGAGCTAATAGGGATTACCCATCTCCACCTCTCGGGCCATAGTGGCCCTAATACCTTAATGCAAGCCAGCCACAAATCTCTGCACCCTCTCTACATGAGTAGGTAGTATCATGAGTCCATGGCGAGACAACTCTGAAAATCTGGACTCATAATCTATCACTGACATCTGTCCCTGCTCTAGCCGCTCAAACTGATATCGCAGCTTTTCCCTCTTAGAGGGTGGGGTATATCTATCCAGAAACATCTGCATGAACTGCTCCCAAGTGACAGGAGGATAATCTGCTGGCCTGTTGAGAATATAGGACTGCCACCACCTACGAGCTCTGCCCTCCATCTTGAAGGTAGTGAAATCCACTCCATGGGACTCTAGTCTGGGACATAGTGCACATCAATATCATCATACGGCCCATGACTGCCTGGAAGCCTGGCGTCGTCATGAAGTCTACCGGAGCAGGATCGGCTGGAGGCACCTCGTCGTGCTCCTCTATAATAGGGTCCTCTAGTGGTGGAACCAGAATAGCTCTGGGACGCCCTCGTCCCCTACCTCAGGGCGGTGCCCTCCCCCCGGCCTCTGCCTCGTCCTCGGACAACGGGGGTAGCGGCCCTTCTCGGGTCTGGAACATCAGATGCACGCGTCCTCACCATCTGCGAGAGAATAGAAGAATGAGTTCAGTAAATTATCGATTGCATGATTGAATAAGAACAAAGAGAGGTTTCCTAACACCCTATAGCCTCCTGAAGATAAGTATAGACGTCTCTGTACCGATCCGCAAGAATATACTGGGTTTTCCCGTGACTCGTGAGACTTACGTGAACCTAGTGCTCTGATACTATGTTGTCACGACCCAAAATCCTAAATTAGGTCGTGGTGGCGCCCAACAGCGGGGTCAGGCAAGCCAACACTCAATTTACTAAGGGTTCCTTCTTATTAGATTAAAAATTTTAACATATACTCAAATTTTAAAACTTAAGACATAAATTGCCAAGGATAATTAGCCAGTTTTTAATCAAAAACGGTAATAAGGAGGCGTGAGCCAATATATATACAGACATGTAATCCACAATAACTATCACGTGTTTGCCAGAAACTAGTGCCACAAGTCCTATAGGCATACTAACAGAATATACAAAAGATATAATATACAGTCCCACTGTCTTAAAGAAATAGACGGGAAGAAACAAAAGAAACCTCATGGTGCTGCCGGAGATCGCCAGGAGAAAGCAGCTCACCGTGAAGTCAGGTCCGTTTATAATCAGTATCGAGCTACGGTCTGACAACCAGATGCACCAACCTTGGAACCTGTACAATTAAGTATAGAAGTGTAGCATGAGTACATAAATATATATATGTACCCAGTGAGTATCCCGCCTAACCTCAAAGAGTTAGTGACGAGAGGTCGACTGGACACTCACTAAGGTCCAACAATATAATTTAACAGAATATGATGAAAATAGTAGGCATGTAAAGGCAGTGAAGCATCAAATATATATATAAGGATCTGAAATCCAAGGAAAGTATGAAATAAATAAAAACCTACTACTTCACCTTCCCTCAAATATCTGTCAAATCAATGTCCACGAATTTAGTAATAAATAAATCATGCGTATACGGGATAAGGACAACCGGCCTGAGCCATAGGATAGTCGTATCCGTGCACTACCGAGGGTCGAACGGCACGAACCATTAGTGCAACTTACCATAAAGTACTCACATCTAGGCACTGCCGAGGATCGAACAGCTCGAACCACGAGTGCATCTCTGCCATAAAGTAATTATCTCTATTCACTGCCGAGGATCTAAAGGCCCGAACCATAAGTGAATCTTCTAATCCGCCGTGGCGTACGTCCCGTTCCCATAAAAGTGGGGAAAATCACACTCCGCTCACGGAATGTAGATTGCGAAGCGGTCACATGCACACACAATTCATTTTTAAATTACTTTTCAGTAAGCAATTCCTTAAAAATTTTCTCAAATTCCATGATCTCAGGGAAATAAGCCGCGTGTAACATTTAATTTATTAAGCATATAGTTCATTTCAAGTAAAACACAAGGCATGATGTGGACCTGAATACCCGGACATAATAATAATAGCCGCTACGTACGGACTCTCGTAACTTTGTACGTACGTAGCGCCCACAATTATCACACATAGAATTTAACACACCTACGGGGACAAATTCCCTCTTATGAGGTTAGAAATGAGACTCACCTCGTGTTGCACCTACTCCTCGGGTCAAGAATGCGCCCGAAACTCCGAACTCGTCACCCAAAGGACTGAAGCTAACCAAACGTTACGTAAATATATCAAATTGTACTCAAAGCATGGAATTCTCCTATTATTTAGTCAAATTCATCATTCTTGAAGAAATCCCAAAATTCAACCCCGGTCCCGCATGCTCGGATTCTTAAAATTCGCGAAGGAAACACTCATCCATAACCTAAGGATCGTTAATATATGATTTTTTTATGAATTCATAGCCAATGCACGGGTAATTTTCTAAATTTTAAAAAGCCCTAGGTTACTACCCCAAATCCTTAATTTTCACTAATTAGGTAGTTAATTTAAATAGTAATTCATGCATTAAACTACTATTAGGGTAGAATTTACTTACATTCAATAGCTAGGTCGTTTGCCCCTCTTGAATGCTAAAAATCATCCCAGGGAAGAAGAAGAAAATAAGGAAAATGAATTAAATCCCGCTATAAAAACACACTGCCCAGTGGTTTCCTCTATGCGAAGGCAGCCTGGGCAGTGCGTCCGCGATGCCTTAAATGACTACGCCCACATGGGCCTTCGATGGGAACGCGGAGGGAGCCCTCCGAACGCATAGGGTAAGGGGTAGCTAGGATGGCCCAATGGCCAGGCTCTATGAGAATGCGGGAGAGGTGTGCGAACGCACTGGCTCAGGTGCCCAACCCATCGTGATCGCGGTTCCTTTTGTGAGAACGCACAGGGCATTCACCACCCCTCCGCGAACTAGGAGAAGGAAACCAGACCTGGAATTTCTGGTGTTTTGAAATTTGCTCCGAGGGGTCCGAAACTCACCCGAGCCCCTCGGGACCCCGTCCAAAGGCACTGTCAAGTTTGTATCCATGAACGGACTCGCTCGAATTTTCAGAACATGAAAAACAACAACGAAATTAAGAATCCGACACCAAAACCAAATTGAATCTTACTTTGAACCTTAAGTTCTACAATTTGCTAACAATGCGCCCAACCGAAATATACTACTCAGGATCACACCAAATTTTTCAGGCAAGTCATAAATGACATAATGGAACTATTCCCTATCTCGGAATTCCGTTCGGACCTCGATAACACAAAAAAATGTCCCAAACGACAATGTTAACTTAAGGAACTAAACCCTAAACCCAAAAACCCAAACCCGTGTGTAGAGAGAGAGGCTCTGGCGATTTGAGAGGCGATTAGGGCGACTAGAGAGAGAAAGCTCATCCATGGCCACTGCCCAGCCTTCAATGGAGGTTGGGAAGTCGTCTCCTACACCTACACCAATCCCCCAACCACCTGCTAACCCTACAAACATCCAAAACTACGCGAAAATCCTTCAACCCCAAGCATTAAATGCTCTCATGCACGTAAACCCCTTAAACCTAAAACCAGTCGACTTTTTACATGGAGAACCAATGGTGAGATGGAAGAAATCAGAAGTCAAGCAATCCATTGTACAACAAGGATTGCATCTAGCAGTTCTGGGCAA